>VWPU01016250.1:40000-45000 GCA_013398955.1 Callaeas wilsoni
TCTTTTCCAAGTGATACTTTCTGTTTCAGCCATGCCCTTTTATATTTAAACCTTAGGACATTATCCCGTGCCAGGAAGAGAAGTCTCCATTCACTGAGACCAGCTCCTTCCTTTAGGACCACTGTGGTATTGTGCATTTATCTGCGTTCTCCTAAGGCAATCAGAAAGCTCTGTCATGAGTTAAAAAAAATTTAAAATCCTGTGAGTGTTTGGACTGGAATGCCTGCTCACAAGGTATTGGCGGGACTTGTGGGGCAATTGTCTGTTTCTGTCAAGGGCCTCCCCTTAATGATAAGATCGTAAAAATAAGATACAGTGTGTGCTTTTTTACTGCAGTCTAAAAGAGGTAAAAGAGGTAATATGATAAAAACTAAGGACTATTGGTTTTGCATGTTTAGTGATTCTAGCTGAGTTGTGGAGTTAATGTCCTAGAAGTTTCTTTGTACAAGAGCAATCTGCATCCTTGGTTGGTTTGAAAAGCAGGAACAGGTGAGGATGGTTGAGGTCACTCTGTAGCAGTACTTGCCTAGTGCCTGTTTTGGCTTCTATCTCTGCTGGGATTTCTGGACAGTACAAACTCAAACTGGAGAAGTTATTGGTCTGTGTATCTTTCCTCTTTTCAATGTGTTATTAAGAAGCTAAACTTTGTAATAAAGAAGTCTAGTCAAAAGAATTGTGCTGTGTTGCAGGCATACTTTTGTGATGCATTAGAAGAATAACATGCACTATTGCAACAGGAAAAGGCTGCCTTGCCAAATGTACTTGAATTTTATTAAGTCCTGCCATCTGCTTTCTTTGTAGCATCCTTAAGTTCATGAGAAAAAGATCTAGGTGTTTTCCATCTTTAAAAAGTGCCTTGCAATTCCTATTGTTTATTTTTGTTTCTAGTATCCCTTTGTTGTTTCTTCTTACTGATGCCCAGATCCCTTGTGCTGCTCAGTGCAGCCTTGGCCAAGGAGAATCTCATTCTCAGTTGCTCTCTGGGTAGCATCAGTGGGATCTGTCATCAGGGAACTGTTCCAAGCTGCTTCCAAGTTTTATCTGAAATATTTTCCCCATTTTCCCTATTGCAAAAATTTTGTAGGCTGCTGGAGAGGCTCTGTTTTGTCCAGGTTGCTTTTGGATGAGCAGACAAAGTACTTTGCAAGGACAGCAGGCACCGTGTGTTTCTGTGAGAGAACGCGCTGCTTTTCCTTTGTTTTAAATGCTTTTTTAATATTTTAGGTCTTGTCTACAGAGAGAGATTATATCACGTTATGGTAGGGTAGCAATTTAAAGTAGCAATTTTGAAATGAATTAAATTAAATCAGAATAAAACATTTCTGTTTTGGCACAAATTAATCATGAATAATTAATTACAAATAATTAATGAGCAGTAACTATTTGGTATTTACAAGCCCTTAACAGTTTCAGTTCTCTCTCAGCATCTCTGTCAGGGGTCTGTTTACTGGCAGCAGCACATCAAGCCTGTGTAAGAGCAAGTAGAACAAATAAAAGACTGAAGGTACATAGATTTTTGTATCGTAGGATCCTCGGGGACTGTTCTACCCAAGGAGGTTGAAAGTACACAGGATGTTGCTCGCTGTTGGTTTTGCAGCGTGCCCGTGGTGAAGGCCTGCAGCTCGTTGTGGAGTAACTGTGAAAGGTTTTGCTGTAGGAACGGGGCGGCTGATTTGTGACTGATGTGGGGCTGTGTTGTGGAGGCTGAGCGCGGCCGGGTGCTGTCCCCTGCCCAGGGGCTGGTGGGCTCGGGCAGCCGCGTGCCACAGTGGCCTTTGCTGCAGCCTGGGTGCCAGGGCTTTGGGTAGCAGTGCTGGGAGCCCCTGCCTGGAGAACACAGAGACGGCATGGCGAGCGTTGGCTGCTGGGAGGTTGCGCGTGGGAAGGGCGGTTTCGGCGCAGAGGCTGGGAAGAGGCTCAGGCCAGCGGCAAAGAGCTCGCGAGTGCCTGGGCACGCGGATGCACGTGGGGACGGACGGAGCAGGCAGGAGTTTGGACGTGCTCTGCTCCCCGCACGTGTGGACATGGACACAGCGTGCTCTGCTAGAGATGGGAAGGCACAGGAACGGGGTGTACGTGCCACTCAGAAATTTACCCCAAGACAACCAATATCCCCTCAGTTGGCTTGTCCTCATCCTTCCCAGACCCCTCCCCTCACGCCTAAGCCCCCTGGCAGTAGAGAGGGGGCTCATACCTTTCCTCTATTGTTGCTTTATTAAAGATACAATAAACTCTCTCCAGTTGTATCTGTTTGTTGTAATGTCTACCAGCACGGCACTCAGACAGCCGCTCGTGTGCAGAGGTGGAAATGAAGTATAAACCTGATTCCATTGTTGGGATGTGCTGCCAACACAGCACTTAACCACCACCCACCACTGACAAACAGTCTGATGGTCACATCTGCACGTCAGTCCCATAAAAGGAAACCCTAAGACTGTCAGAGTGTGAGGCAGAGCATTAGTGATTTCAATTCTGTTTTATTTTCAACTTGAAATGGAGGAAAACAGACAAAAAACAAATAAGAAAGCTAAACAGTTGCGTGAGAGCTAGCAATTTGCTGGGCTCCAAGTGACAGACACTGCATTATCATAATTGTCTCTTCTACATGATAGGACAGAAAAATAATAATGTCATTTTATTTATAGCTGGGGTGCCCCCTTTATGAGAGTCATACAAGTTTCTGCCAAGTGGAGTAGGTCAAATGACATCTTTTGATCAGGCCTGTCCAAAGAGATCAAAGATGAATGGCAGGTAATGGATATCCAATGACAAACCAAATCTAAAACAGAAATAAGGCTGCCAGAGTCTGCCAGTTACCCATTAAAGGCTCACCTAACTAAGGCAGGCTGTTTGACATGTTAGCCGACCACCTAAATCAGCCAAGCGTAGGTGCTAAAATTGTGTATTATCATTGGAAATGGCTATTATTTCCTCCGTAACATTTCTGTTAAGGCTTTGTTTGCGTAGGGCTGACCTGCAGTCAGAAGTGGAGTCCTGAGTGAAGCAAAGCCTTCAGGCTCTCAGCAGGTCAGAGCTGTTCATAGTCATTATCTAGTTTTAATTGTTTCTTTCTAATAGAGAATTGGCATCTTCTTTTGATTGTGCAAAAAGCTGCTTTTCTATTCTCTGTGGATGAAGTTCTGCATCTTTTTACCATCAGAACATGTGAGATGAAAATCCATAAGCAATGTCATTGTGTTCCTGTAATGTGGAGAATAATTTAGGCAATAGCCATGGGGGAATTCTCAATGAATCTTCTAGGGTTGAGGGTATTTTTGAGACTGTTTTCCTAGGTGTGAAGCATCTTATATTTAAAAATTTTACCTAAATGCCATGAATACTAAATTAAAAAAAAGTCAAGAGCACTTTCTGTAACAATGCACAAAGCAGTTTATTGAGGTTGGTCTGGACAAGAAAAAGGAACCTTCATACTTATTAATAATCTTGTTTAGTACTTCATTCATGCAGGTAGTCAGAGATACATAAAAATGTGATTGCTGTCCAGAGAATGTTAATAAACTAGAAGCCTTTTTCCTCTATAAAGCGAAGAGAGACAGGAGGTATTCCAAAAGTTTCATAACTTATTTTAAACTTTTATATTCAACATATGTCGCGGGTGAAGTGGGGAGTATTTTTGTGAAGTGTTCTGTCTGGAAAGTTTAAATGGGTGTTTGCTGATTATTCCAGTTAAGTAATTAATTAAATGTTTCCCTTTTAATAATCATAATCTAGTCTCACTTTCCTCTGCCTCTATTTTTATTCTCTTCGTAATCTAAAGAAAATATTTAGAAGCATAATTAGTTATAATTAGAAGCAAACAAACATAATTGCAGAAGGTAATTGATTATAAAAGATTAGGAGGTACTAGTTGCAAGAGAAATGCCTATTTGATGTTTAATGATAATGCTTGTTTTGGAAATATAAGGATAAAAATAAGGCCAGGTGGCAAGTGCCTATGTCTGTCTTTTAAGTTCCATAAACCTCCTGTTCCCCGATCATTTTGCATTAAATATGTCATTAAATGGCGTGAGCGCTGTGTCAGAGCCATCACTTCAGCGCCACTCGAAGAAGACGGACATTTGACTGTTAGGCCTCTTGGCAGGGAGTTTGGGAGTGAAGTCCCATCCAATTTGTCAGGCAGCAGTGGGCCCCTCTCTGCAGGAGGCTGGGGAATGGCAGGGACACGTCACCTGCCGGGGCGAGCGCCGGCGCCGCAGCAGAAGTGACAGGGCGCTTATGCAGCCCCGTCCCGCGCAACAAGCACGGACACGGGCTTGGGAACGGGCTCTGGGAGACTGCAACGTCGTGTGAGTGCACTGTCAAACGTTTACCCCGCACGTCTGGGCATCGAAGAGACAGCAGCCCTTTGCTTTTGCCTCAGTGGGTTCCTGCGGAGCCTCGGGATGCAAATGGGGAGCTCAAACGCAACCTCTTCCCAGGTAACACTGGGGTTTGGATAATCTTCTCCTGGATTTCCTTGCCTAGGTAACACTGGGGTTTGGATAATCTTCTTCTGGATTTCCTTGCCTAGGTAACACTGAGGTTTGGGTAATCTTCTCCTGGATTTCCTTGCCTAGGTAACACTGGGGTTTGGATAATCTTCTCCTGGATTTCCTTGCCTTTATATACAGACATGTCACTGGATCATCATAATTTTTGCAACGGTAGTATTTTTAAGCACTGATAAAATTGGAAACTTGGAAGCGTATTTGGCAAGTATAAGCAGATGGTCAAAGATATTTCCTGAGAAGTATCAGAAACATGCATTCACGGCTTTCCTGCGCGGTTAAACATTGCTTAAAAAAGTTAGCCAGTGGGACATGACGCTGTGTTCATCACGGCACATCGTGGTTAGGGCTTGGAATGGACCCCAGGATATCCTTAGCCCCCGTAAAAATGCCTGTTTCGTAGGCATGACTGTGGAGAAAGGTTCTTTGTAAACATTACAATGAATAATCCTGTATTTTCCAGGAAAGGGTATTGCCTTATAGAAATGAAAG
>VWPU01016250.1:47500-313567 GCA_013398955.1 Callaeas wilsoni
CAGGCAGGAGTCTCTGTTGGCAGCTTGGCCAGGGTTCAGACGTGTCCAGCGCCCAGCGCGGCACAGGGGCTGGTGCTGCCAGGGTTTGCCAAGCTGGCAGCAGCAGGGCAGGGCCAAAGAGCTGGCTCTGCCTTCCTCAGGTTGGGAAGGGCAGGACAGGAGGCCTGGCTGCTGCCTTCCCGGCTTTCCAGCATGGCAGGTGTGCAGGTGGGGGCATGGCCAGGTGTGTGTGAAACACCTGACACGCTGAACTGCTCTCACATACGAGCTGTGTTAGTACAGAACTCACCCTTGTCCTTGACTGAAGAGGGAGTGACGAGTGGTGCCCCTTATCTGTATGGTCTGAACCAGGACAGGACCTGACCCAGACCCTGAGCTTTCTGCCAGCTTAGTTTTACTTAGTGGTGTTTTTGTCTGAAAATCTGTAGTGCTTCAGAAGCATTAGGAGCATCAGGGCTCTGCTCCCCTTTTTAAAAAACTGAGTTTAGGTATGCTGTGTGCAACAAAAGTGGTGGAAAAACCATAAATTGATCCTGCAAGTCGTGATCGGGGCTTATTTTCCTTCTTTTTCTTCTAAGCCCAGATGAATTCCTCCTGAAAGGCAGCTCACGCTTCTGCTCTGTCCATTTTTATGCATGCTTACTGTTTTACACATCAAACAGGGTTATGTGTGCTTTTTTAGTAATGCCTGCTGAAGCATGGAAAGGATCAACATTTCATTTTCATTACATTTCATTTATTTCTCTATTTTGGAGGAAGGGTTCCATGAAGTATAAGACAGACATAACTAAAATAAGTTTCTCCAGCAGGTGAAAGGCATTGGTAGCTAATGTGTCTCTCCCTAAAGCAGCTGAATTGCAAGTCCCAATCAGAGATTTAGAAAAAATGTCTGCTTGATAATGTCCTTTGCCATGACAAAGTACAGTCACAGGAGGAGAAAAAGACTAAAAGAATGGTCAGACAGAGACAGATGATCAGTTTGCATTTAGTTTGAGACTCCTACAAAGCTGTTACTTGAAAATACCTACATTGAATACAGGAACACAGAGATTGCCATCTTACATGTATATTTAGTCTTTGGTTATATTATTTCAAATGTTATGTAGCTATAATAGCATGAAATAGAAACCCCTACCTGATACAGAGAGAGATATTACATCATTGCTGTTACAATGCTCTGCTGCAAAAGGACTTTTAAAGGATTTCTAATGATAATGAAAATATTCTGATACAGCATTAAGGATTTCACTACTGAAATGTGTTTAATGTAAATATGCTGTCAGATACCCTTCAAGTAATTGACAAGAGCAGATGATTAGCAGTGTTCTCAATAGTGTTTTTGCATAATCTTACATTTTGACAGAACTCTTCAGCTGCTTTTTATTGTCAGTGCTCTGCAATCAGTAATACTTTTTCCTTGACATTTACTTTGTCATTATAAATCTTGTAAGTGGTCATTTAACTTGTTCAGTATGCATGTAAGAATATCATTACTAACACGTTTGAAAAATGTCTTCCCGTTGAGGAACTATTGTGAAAGTAAACTTAAAAAAAACCCTAAATGAAGTAGGTTGGTGAGTGACTTTGTGAAATAAATACCTGTCTGTGAGCATCTTCATGCACATTTCAAGGATGATTTTAAAATCTCTCTCTTACTGAGCATTCACTCTTAAGTCATCAAATTCAACATGCTTGTTGGATTTTTTAAAATCTGTTACTTTTTTATTTTAATACTATTGCTCAGTTATGATCATTTACATCTGACTGACCAAAATTAAACTCTTATGATCCATAAGCATTCATAATTACATACTGCATGTAATGTAATGTAACATTAATAGTCAATATAATAAACCTTCATCTTTATTGAAGCATCTCTTGTTTCTACAGCAGTTCTTTAATCTATCTCAATAGATTTCTAGTGTACAGCTCATATAGATTTGGTCAGTGACAAGGGTTAGAGTAGTCTTGTAGAACATTTACTTGTAGCTGTGAAAAGCCCACATTCATCAGAGGATTAGGTCGATCAGATTGTACCAGGATCAATGGAAGGACTGTGTGATCCCTCTTAGGCTGTAATGTGTTCACCTTCTTTGGAGAGAATTCACATACACACACATTTCTCTGTCTTAAAGCCATTTATCTCAGAATGTCAAATTGCAATAATTAACCATTATTGATCTTAAATTCAATTAACTTCATTAACACAGGTCATGATGAGGGTGCTGGTAAGGGAAAGGCTCTTGACAAGTGTCTTTTCTTATATGACATTGAATGTTCACAATCATGGCTATAAACTATTCATACTGTGCCACAGGAACATCTTTTAAAAATGACAGGAGTTTGGTTGGTGGCTGTGAAGCGACATTTTAATCCCCTCCCCCTCGGCTCCTAGTTCTCAGGGTTTTCCAGCAAATTTTCTATTCAGGAATCAGTGAACCATTTGTTTCTAGCACATTATCTTAGTGTGGCATTATAGCAAACCCCATCTATTCAAATACCCTTCTGTTCAATAGGTGGTGGTAGATAGAGACTCATTTACAATAGTGTATATTAGTATAGTTAGCAAATGAGTGAAATGAATATTCAGTGCTTCTTTTTGCTCCACATACAAAACGAGCTGGGGCCATCTTGTAGAGGTAATCCTGAGAATCTCTGCTTGCTTCAAGTCCTAAGATTCATATTGCAGTCAATAGTTGTTTTTCTTAAATGAGGGCTGAATAGCAACTGTGAAAGGACACAAAGCTTTGTTGGCCCACACTGAGCTCCTTTCTTAATAGAGGAACTTCATTATAAGCACAAGTTCACAATAGCTGAAATTGTGATTGAAATCATTTGGATTTCTGCTATACCATTCATACAGATGTATAGAGTTTATTGTAAGGAGGCACTGCAGCCAAAATAGCTATTGAAACTACTGTAGAAAGGGCTTCAATGGGAGATGCAAGTTTGCAACAAAATGAAGGATCAGGCTGAAGGTCTTTGGTACGTTTTGAATGTCTTAAGTAGTCATGATTATTTACAAATAAATCACCAAGTAGAATGACTCACTCTAAGGTATTGAAGCATTTTAGGTGAAAACTTGATTTGTAAAAAATTCAGAGTGAAGGTGGCAGCTCCAGAGATGTGTGTTAATATTAGTACAGCTAAACACAAATACAGCACCAAATTCTAGTTACTGTACAACTTGTAAGATGTGGACAAATTAGGAGCAACCAAATATGTGGGAAGATTACAGAAAGTAAGGTGCAAGATTTTTTCTTGGTGTAAAAAAATAGGCTAAACCATAATCAGAAGACTGAGAAATGTGCGTAAAGAGAAATGACAACATCAGTTTTGTTCAGAAACAGATTTCTGTGACAATTAAATGGTCATTTTGTCACTACATTTGCTATTTCCACTCCACTATACAAAGCATTTATTGAGAAGAGGCAGGGCAGAAGCAGAATGGTTTGATTACTGCATTTGAAGAAACTGAAGTTCCCTTACAACATCTGTTTGCTCAGTGAAGGATTATAATAATTACGAGCTATTAGAGCCATATTGAGAACTTCTATGCTCATGGCTGCTTATCCCAGAGTTGGCTGTGAATCTTGCATTAGTTTGTGGAATGCCCTGTGTGCTTTTCAGTGATTAAAAGATGCCACCCAAATGTCTGGTATCAAGCAGAGATTGTGTCACTCTGTGTTTTGGTACCAATTCATACAGAAAATTTGGCTTCGTCTTGCCCGGATGTTGACAGTGATTTTTAACTAAAAAAGAAAACAACCCCCAAAACAAACTTTTTTTTTTTTTCTTTGAATGTTCTGGTAAATATTTTTATCCATTTGAGGAAACAGTAATTCTGTGCTTAGAAAAATTCTACAGAGTCCTAAGGAACAATTAGGGTCAAACATAACATGAAGCTTTTTTCTCTGCTGCTGAAGTCCTATTTCCCACTGTCATGTGTGCTTGCATGGAGTGGGAGTCTCTAGCAAGTCTGTAGTACTTCACACCAAGCAACTGCCTTGGAAACCAAGGAAAAGCCACTTTTTTCTAACTTGAGTGGATCACATTTATTCATGTTGAATAATTTATACAGCAAATATAGGTGAGGGTTTTTCCTGTTCATAACGTGCTTGGTCATTGAATTTGTGATGTTTATGTGAAATTTTTGAGACTCTAGGGCTGCTTGTGAGCTGATACTTCCCCAGTCTCTGCCCCGTTCCCTGATCCCTGGTGGTGTTTCCCCTTTGTGGCTGGGTAGCTGACCCTTAACCAAGGATAATGAGGAACTTCATACTCCTTGGAATGGTGTTCATTTGTAACTTTGGTGCACTTGGAGGAAGGGCATCCTTTCCCAGGGAAGGTGGAGGGGTGGGCAGGGGAGGAAGAGAAGAGTACTACAGGAATGTTGATGAAATGGGAACACAAGACCTGGGACTGAATCAAACTGAGGAGCAGTTGAGAATTCCCAGTGGGTGCTCCCAGTCCCTGTTGCTGATTTGCCTGCTTGGTCTGGCCCTAGTGGTGCTTGGGAAAGGCTGGTTGCACAGTGACAGGGAGGCCAAGAAGGATTTTTTTTCCTTTTTAGCAGGATCAACTACAAATTCTAGGCATATGCCCATAAGGCCTATTCAAATCTCTACTGCACTAGAGTGCAAAGGGGAAAGGAGATGGATTCCACAAAATAACCATAGCAAGGAAGGTCCTTCTGTCATTGTGGCTGTCCATAACGTTTCTCAGCCTTTCCACTGGGTTACTGTCAACCCTGCCTTGCTTCTGGTAACCAGCTATGGGCACACACAGTGGAACATGGATGGTTACCCAGCTGTGGTTCTTTTGGCAGTATTGTGTATGTGTGACTGCAAATTTAGGTCAAAACCCTTAAAAATCTGTTCTTCCTGGCCAGATAGGCTCTGAACTCTTATTCTTAGGAAGTTTCTCGTAAGCATGTCATTGACTCCTGACTGTACAAGAATGATACCTGAATAAAGTCTCTAGAAATCTATATGATTTTATTCATTATATGTGGGAGTAACTTGGACCTTGGGCCTCAACAAAGGTATTTTAATGTTCAGATCTCTTCTTGTCAAAAACCTCTTGTAGAAGGTGGCAGTGAGACAGTTTTAAGACCAATCCTCATGGAACCCTACCATAGAAGAGCACACTGCAGTGTAATGGGATCAGGTGCTCTTCTCCATGTCAGAAAACAGTGGTGTTATGTTTCAAGGGCGGGTAATTTGAGCGGGTTTTAGAAAAACCCTGCTCAGCATGTTGAATTCAGGGAGTTTAGGCCCCAGGGATAAAGCAAGGCAGGGTGCAGTTTTGGAGGAAGGAGGCATGATCCATCATGTTCCATCTCCAGCACAGTTCTGGCAGAGTGGGTGTCACAGTGTACCTGAGTCCTGCTGTGTGCTGGGAGCAGAGAGCTCTTCGGAGGAGAGTTGTAACAATACTTCAGAAACCTTCCCTATTTTCCCCACTGTGAAGAGAAATATGCTGGCAATCTGCAGGTTCAGCATTCACTGGATCCCAGCAGCTGGGCTCAGAGGACATCTGTAACCACAGGCTCTGGGTTACAGTATATGCACCTGTGGCTATTTCACTGGGTGAAATAATTGTTCCAGCTAAAAACTGGCAGTTATTTTCAATTATACACATATATTGTATTCACATAAACACACTGCGAGGAAACACAGGAACAGAACAAACTTAATCATCTTCTCATGTTGTGTGTAAATAGCTGAATTATATATATTAACCTACAGGAGTAACAGGCTCCTTCACTTGTCTTCTTGTTTAACACCAGACAATTAACTTTTAACTTCTTTCCAGGTTTTCAGCTGTAAACTGTGGATAAGAATGTTTCTTCCATGGGGCTGATGTGAAAAATAAAGCACTCATTGAAGCTCTTGAACACCTCAGTTAAGTGATGCTGTCCAATAGTGCCGAGTTGTTTCTAAGCCATCATTTCATATTAGGTATCCTGGTTTTTTCAGGCGTGTATTTAGTGAAGGAGATAATACATAAATTTGAGGTTTGTACTTTGTCATTTAAGAAACACGTAAGTTGTATTTGGTTTCAGAAAAGAAAAAAAGCCTCCCTTACCAGAATTAGTAGCAGTTTTTGAATGTTTCCTCTCTTCATTTGTAAGTGGCCTGTATGACACATTTCTTATGGTACCTTAAAGTCTAAAGTGAAAAGGAGACCTGAGTCCTGTACCTTCCTTTAAACTACACAGAACCCTGGGGAGTTTGGGATGCAGTGACATGAGAAAAAGATGTCTGATGTAGAATTGCTTTCTTCTGTGCTTAGGTGGCCCACACTATAATGACATATAAACGAATCCCTTATTATCATCTCTTCACTGTGTGTCCTTGTCCGTGTAATTCTCATCTCTTAACACTTACAGTTGATTTGGCCTCTCTGAAGTCTCTCCAAATGTAATACCAGTCCAGGATGCTGAATCAGAGCAGCTGGCTAGCTTCCTCCAGTCTATTTCTGAGCTCTCTGTGGCAGACAGCTGCAGTATTTTCATGAAGGAACAAACAAAGTGCACTTCAAAGTTTTTAGTGCCTAATGATAGCCACCCGTTAGATTGGCATCCTATGTCACATCCATCCACACCACTTCCCAGTGACTTAATCCTACGTTCTCGCTGGCATGAAAAGGCTGCAGATTTATCAACATACAAAAAATCCAGCTAAACAAGCATTAATCATGCACATCACATCAAATTAACATGTTCAAAATTAATATTCTTGACCTTGCCAGTGGGCAGAATAATCCGTCTTGCAGTAGGCTCGCGCTCCGGTGCGAGGTACCAGGGACTTGAGCCGACGTGCGAGAGAAGTGCTGACCTCTTCACTTGGAAATAACATTTCTCTCCCATAATAGACAGTCTTGCCTCTATGAAACAGAACCTTTGACCTTTCTAACAGGAATAATGTCCCTGTCAAGGTGCTGGGTAATCAGTATTGCCATGCCCATTTAGAGACTGTTGTCATTTGCCACTCTTGTAAACAGGGCAGTCACTGCTGCCTCCCATCCTGACTGCCTAATGAGGAATATGCGAACATCTCTGCCAGGGAGTGAAGTCTCAAATACAATTTCAGTTACATGGGAATTATCAGTTAGTCTCAGTATAGAAATAGCTCATGTTGTGGGTGAAATGTTTGCCTTTCTTGCTGTAAGTGGAAGGCCTGTGGAGTGGGAGTTTTCTAACAGACTAATATAACTCTTTTATATGCCTTCATTTGCATTAGGTCTTTGATTGACTCCATCCACCGAGCTGGTTTTCTCTTGCCTCTGTTCATTAATTTTGTGAATAAGGTTCATTGGCACAGTCAGATCATCTCCATGCTGCTATTCCTCTCTTGGCTTTCTCTGCCCTGGTGTTGGGACTGAGCTGCTTCTTAACTCCAATAAGTCCCACCAAAACTGGGGACTCTGAGATTTTTTCAAAGATTACTTACATATTTAAAAAATATTCTGTTCATTTCTCAGATAGCTGGTGTCTGATTTAAAGCAGAATGGGACAGGTATTTAGGGAAAGGCTGTGCACTGCCAGCAGCAGTGGCAGTGACAGGAGCCACCTCTTGTGCAGTGCCATGGAACGGGGAGCGAGGGACAAGGTGCAGAGGGGTGTTCTCTGGCACAGTCCTACACACCACTCCACTTAATGATCTAATATGATCCTTTTTCCCTGTTTCTTTTTTTACTAGGAATATAATATTGATCCTGTAAGCATTAGGAGCATTTCTACTCCTGATCCCATTCTGCTAGTTTTTTTTTCAAGAGTGAAATGTAGATGGGCGCAGATCCTTTAAAGATTGAGAAGTTTCTTTCCCAGTGAACTCAAAATTAGATGGTTTGGGAAATGACCCATAGTATTACTTGATGTTTTTGATTGATGTATAATAAAGGTGATCTAATTTTTTTTTAATAAAAAGCCTTTTGGTTAAAACAAAAATATTTCCAAGGAACTGAGTGGTTTTGATAAACTTTTATAGTTGAACATTTTTCCTACGAGAAGAATATTGGAATGTTTTGTTCCTTTTTCAAGCAAACAGCATATATACTAGTTTAAATATACCCCCAGTGAGCTAATTAAAACAAAAGAAAAATTTTTGGCAAGAAAAAACATAATTAAAACAAGAAATTTCAAAAGCAGTGACATGAAATATTTGGATACATCCAAGCCAAAATATATGGTCTCAGCTGCATTTTTCAGGAAATGAGGGAAAAATTGTGCATATAATTGGGTTTTGGAGAACAGTGAAATATGCTTTTAGTGCTGTGGTCTTGTATTTCCAAACAATCTCAAGGAGGTGTGTGTGCAGCCGTGCCACGGGGGAGGTGTTGCCATGGAGGGGTGACAAGCGGGCCGTGTTTTTGGTGGTTGTGCTGCAGAGGAGCTCTGGCAGTCGGGGTGGCAGCTGTGGTGCTGGTGAGCCCAGGGCATCAGCAGGCACAGCTGCTCGGGCTCCACGGGGGCTTCCTCTGGCCCTGGAGACACCGTGGGCTGCTGATCCCTCTCTGCTCTCGAGCAGTAGATCCCTGGTGTCTGTGCAGAGCCAGGTATAGGAGTTTATTACTGTCTATGCAATATGTAGATCATTTTGGACAGTGATGGATCACAATTTATTTCCACTGGCAAAGAAATGATCCATAGCTCAGTTATGAAGGTAATTCCCTCTTGTGTGGAAATGAATTGCATTATACCACAGCTTACTGTTATGTATTGATATCAAATGTGTTAATTTCATTGTTACCTAGCACTTTAGGTAATAATTACAACAAATATTAATGAGGGAACTCTGTTCTCAACCTCTCTGTGGCTGTACCTGCAAGATGTTTCTGAACCCCTTTGATATCTCCTCTTCTCTAGAAATTGAGGGCCACGCCAGGCAACAGCTTTCCACTTTTTGTCAAATACTGTGTCACAGTGACACCACTGCTCAATTTGCAGGCAATTTCCTGTGGGTGATGGTGCCCTGTGAGATGTAAACTAAACATTTTTTTGAGAACTGTGGGTTTTTTTGGTCCTTTTTCTCTGGAAAAAAACCACCCAGAACTGCCTAATTTCTTTCATTTCCACTCTTATTAACTCCTGCCACTAGAATTGCCTTTAAAGTTGTTTCTTTTCCTCTCAGACTTTGCTCTTGAGGCATTGAAGAAGTTTTACAGATGCCCTGCTGGTCAAACATTTATTCTAAACTTGAAAAATATTGAACTACGAGTTGTTTTTTTTGTTTTTGTTTTTGTTTTCTTTTTAACATAATAAGAGGGTAATGGCTGAGTAAGAATGGGCTGGAGACAGCGCTTCTTATAAACAATCTGCCCTCTAGGCAGTGAATCTCAGCGGAAAACCTTCTTACCACCTCCTCCTGACTTTATTCTCTCCTTTCACAGTCTCTTTGCTTTTCCTGTAGGTACTTCACCAAATAAGAAATTTCCTTACTATGGGCCTCCTTGTCCTTATTTCTAATGCAGTGAGGCTGTTACCTTCACCTATGCTCGCATAGACCATTTCTTGCCCCTGAGCAAGGTGTGGTGAGGTAGGGACACCTTCCACTAGACCAGGTTTCATCCCTTCTCTCCGTTGTGCAGGGGAAGGAGCAGAAGGAGCCCTTGGAACTGTCAGTTTGTCGAAGTTGCAGATTGCTGGGTTAAATTCCACACTGTCGTTTGTGCCTCATTTCCTGCATTTCTGGATCAAAGACTGATGTCACAAGTTGGCTTCACAACTTGAGCTTAGGAAGGGGAACAGCTATAGAGGAGGCAGCTCCTGGTTAACACGCAAATATGCTTGATAGTTGGTGAAAAGGGCAAAGAAAGCATGAAAGGTAAATAGATTTACATTTAAATGAGCCGCATGCTGGAGGTTTTCCCTAATGTAAAAGTCACTCTCTAAAAAAGCTGTGAATGTGACAAGTCTTTCAGTTCAAACAAAATCCATAAGACTTCAGCAGTAAGAGAAATAAAAATGTAAAGAATAACACACTAATTAGGGACTTGGTTCTGTGCCCTGTGTTTGTGTTGGTGTGCAATGGGTCCCAGAAGGGCTTTCCATGGTGTGCAGGGATGGAGCCCTTGGATTTGGAATGTGATGTGGTGGTGGGAATGGGTGGCACACACTCAGACTGGTGCTCAGTAGCCCGAAAAAGCTAAAGACAGGTACACTCAGAACGCCTTGGTGTGCCACCCCAGCCTGCAGATGTCAATGAGGTCTTCTCAAAGCCAAGCAGTGTGGTGATAACTTCAGGTGTTCTTTACTTTGTGAAAAGGAAATTATTATGCAGTTTCAAAACAGAGGCAAAGAAACAGGAGTTGTAAAAGAAGATCTGTTTTCACAAAGTGGAACAGGAAAAGGGTATATTTGCTTCCCAATCAGAGGTTTCATGCCATGATTCTTTCCTTCCATCCTTCCTTATTAGTATCAGTAGGATTTGGTGTGGTTGAGAGAGAGGCAGTTGACAGTCTGTTGTCTGCACATTATCAGTAGCTATACAAAATTTTTCAGCTTTAGAGAGTAATTTGAACTGCTTTGGTCTCCTTTGCTAAAGTTCTGAAAATCCACCTTTTTAGATTCTATGTATTGGCTTTGTTGCAAGTATTTGCAGGACAGATGCTGAACCTTACTTCAAGTTGCTTCTCTGTCTTTGATATACATAAAATAATAATACTTTTTTCAAAGTGTTTTGAGAAAGCCTAAAATAGAGCTAAACAACACAGCTCTATTTCATTAGAGTGTTACACTGGTTTCCAAAGTCTGATCTTTGTACCAGCACCTTTGAAGCATCTTATGGTAAGGGTTTTTAACATAATTCTTTCAAACTGTGTGCTCCCAAATGTTAAAAATAGGACCCTTGCTGCTTGAATTTTCTGCATTGAAATTATCTGAACTGAAATAATTAATCATGATTATGTATTGCTCTTATGTGATATGTTTGTGCTTTCAAAGGTTTCACTTGTGTTCTGAGGATCAACTCATATAACTTTATATGCTTGGAGGAAGATTCGCTACCATTCATCCATGTGAAAGAACAGTAGTGAATATTTTGTATTACCTAACTGAACGAAGAAATACTCCATGTGAAACTAAAAGCCTGATTTCATTGTCACTTTAACAGTTGTTTTGTCTCTTGTGGTTTTCTGATAACATTTAAACATATTTTCCCTGAAAGAAGTTTGCAAGGTTTAATACTCTGTGTGTGATACCTACTGAAGTGTTCTACATTTTTCAGTCTGTTGGTTAAAGTGGGGCTTTTTGGGGTGTAAACTGCTATCTTCTCTGCACTACTGCCTGAAGAAACAAGCTATAGATTGTTCAAGATAAAAATACCCTACATTTTCCAGATGTGTTGCACAGAAGGTCAAATGTCAGGTGTCTAGCTACAGAGTCTACTGAAAATGTGGCTTTTTTCAGTTTATAATTATCTTTGTGAGAGATTTTAAATTCCACTGAGGAGAGTCATATTCTATTTTTGCTTTCCTGCAAATTAATGCATTATATAGAAATAGATAATTTTGATTAGTTAATGATCTCTTTTTTAATGTTTCCATAATTTTCTTGCCTAAAGGAAAAACTTAGGTAGACTTGGAATACGTAGAACAGAAAGCACAGAAGCACCACGGAAAAACAAATTGTTTACTGTCAGTTGCCAACTGTCCTATTCAAGAAGAGTATCTTAGATTTACATCACCAGTTGCATTACTTGAGGGGGAAAGAAGACAGGATCCCTGTTGGGTGTCCGTGTAGCTTATGCTGAGTAAATATTGACAAAGTAGTCTAAAGAGCAAACACTTTGACATTTGTAAGGTCCACTGGAAGGTCTTGTATATATTTATACAGCAAGAATGAGTGCAGCATACCAATTTCATTGAACTAGCTCCTGACAAAATTCTGCATGGGCTTTCTTGTTGAGGAAGTTGTGTTTAAATGGGAATGGGACATTTGTTACACTCGTGAAGAATATCTTCAAATTGTTCTGAATGCGTTATTTCCAAAGGTTACATCACCTGCATTTAACCACCTCTTCTAAAATGTGGCACTACTAATAATGATAACTTAAAAAAATCTGTTTTTTATTTATTTTAACTGGAGATTTTTGTACTTTGTAGAAATTCTTGATGTTTGTTGTGCTCTATATTTATTAAAAATTGAGTCTCAAAACTGTAATGAGCAAAAAATGCTTGCTTAATTTAAATTGTGAATCTGTCTGTTAAGAAATGCATTAGGGGTAGGAGAAGCATAAGACATATTAATTGACAGACAGGAACTGCTGTCTCTGAGGTTGATACAAGTAATTTATTACTTTAGAAATGAATGCCACCTCCAGAATGTGCTTCATTAATTTCAAATTTAGTTTTAATTTCAAGCTGTTGCCCCTTGAGAAGAATAAGGTGGCAAATTATGTTTGAAGAGTAGATTTTTTTTCTTGCTCTGAAGAAACACTAAATTTTAACTGTTTAATTTTACAAATAAGTACACTTCTTTGGCTAAAGCAAAAGTATGATGAGCAGAAACTAACTTGTATTTTCTTCTCTTCATAATAGCCTATGTTTCAGACGAACTAAAGGCAGCAGCGCTGGTGGAAGAAGATGTGGAACCTGATGAAAATGCAGTTGATGGGGAGCCTTCAGCAAAATATGCATGTCCGGAAAAAGACTTCAGTAAGAACTGCCAAAGCTACCAAAACTCTCCAGCAGCTGAGTTCTCTAGCCATGAAATGGACAGTGAGTCTCATATCAGTGAGACAAGTGACCGCATGGCAGACTTCGAGAGCAGCTCCATTAAAAATGAGGAAGAGAGCAAGGAGGTTTCCATACCACTGGAAGACTCTACGGTGTCTGATAGCTTAGAACAAATGAAAGCCGTGTATAATAACTTCCTCTCCAATTCCTACTGGTCCAATCTCAATTTGAACCTTCACCAGCCAATTTCGGAAAAAAACAACGGTAGCAGCAGCAGTAGCAGCAGCAGCAGCAGCAGTTGTGGGAGTGGCAGCTTTGACTGGCACCAGAGTGCGATGGCCAAAACACTGCAGCAGGTTTCTCAGAGCAGAATTCTGCCTGAACCGAGCCTTTTTAGCACAGTCCAGCTGTATAGACAGAGCAGCAAGCTCTATGGCTCTATATTCACAGGCGCCAGTAAATTCCGCTGTAAAGACTGCAGTGCTGCCTATGATACTTTGGTAGAATTAACGGTGCACATGAATGAAACAGGACATTATCGAGATGACAACCATGAAACAGATAACAATAACCCCAAAAGATGGTCCAAACCTCGCAAACGTTCTTTGCTTGAAATGGAAGGGAAAGAAGATGCCCAGAAAGTGCTAAAGTGTATGTACTGTGGTCATTCATTTGAATCTCTTCAGGATTTGAGTGTTCATATGATCAAAACAAAACACTACCAAAAAGTGCCTCTGAAGGAACCTGTTACACCTGTAGCAGCAAAAATTATCCCAGCTACTAGAAAGAAAGCATCACTGGAGCTTGAACTTCCAAGTTCTCCAGACTCCACGGGTGGGACACCAAAAGCAACAATCTCAGATACTAATGATGCACTTCAAAAGAATTCCAATCCCTACATTACGCCAAATAATCGCTACGGTCACCAGAATGGTGCCAGCTACGCCTGGCACTTTGAGGCGAGGAAATCTCAAATTCTGAAGTGCATGGAGTGTGGAAGCTCACATGACACCCTGCAGGAGCTCACAGCTCACATGATGGTGACAGGACATTTTATTAAAGTCACTAACTCTGCCATGAAAAAAGGGAAACCAATTATAGAAGCCCCAGCCACACCGACAATAACGTCCTTAGTAGATGAGAAGGTCCAGTCTGTGCCACTAGCTGCCACCACCTTTACATCTCCTTCCAACACACCGTCTAGTGTTTCCCCTAAATTAAATGTTGAGATTAAAAAAGAAGTAGATAAGGAAAGAGTCATTGCTGATGAGAAAATGAAAGACAAGGAGAAGTCAAGTGAAGATGAGGAGAAGTATGATATCTCCTCAAAATACCATTACTTGACTGAAAATGACCTAGAAGAAAGCCCTAAGGGGGGATTAGATATATTGAAGTCTTTAGAAAACACGGTTACATCAGCTATAAACAAAGCCCAGAACGGCACACCGAGCTGGGGTGGCTATCCCAGCATTCATGCTGCCTACCAGCTGCCTAATATGATGAAGCTGTCGCTGGGCTCATCTGGGAAGAGTACACCATTAAAACCTATGTTTGGAAACAGTGAACTAGTATCACCAACTAAAAACCAGCCCTTAGTGTCTCCACCCAGCAGTCAGACCTCACCTGTGCCAAAAACAAACTTTCACGCCATGGAAGAATTGGTGAAGAAGGTCACTGAGAAGGTGGCTAAAGTGGAGGAGAAGATGAAAGAGCCCGAAGGAAAGCTCTCTCCACTGAAGCGTGCGACGCCTTCGCCGTGCAGCAGTGAAGTCAGCGAACCCCTTAAGATGGAGCCCCCCAATGATGGTGGCTTTAAAAGCCAGCAGAACAGCCCAGTTCCTCAGAGAGATGGTTGCAAAGATAGTCCAACTGTAGAACCCGTGGAAAATGGGAAAGAGCCTGTGAAATCCATCGTAGGTTCTTTAAGTAGCAGCACAGCCATCATCACTGATCACCCTCCTGAACAGCCATTTGTAAATCCATTAAGTGCACTGCAATCTGTCATGAATATTCACCTTGGGAAGGCAGCAAAGCCATCTTTGCCTGCTCTGGATCCAATGAGCATGCTTTTTAAAATGAGCAACAGTTTGGCAGAAAAGGCTGCAGTGGCCACCCCACCTCTACAGTCCAAAAAATCAGACCACTTAGACCGTTATTTTTATCATGTCAACAATGACCAACCCATAGATTTGACGAAAGGCAAGAGTGACAAAAGCTGCTCTTTGGGTTCAGCGCTTTTGTCATCCACATCGACATCTTCTGCATCTTCTTCATCTACAGTGACAACAGCAAAGACATCTGCAGTCGTGTCATTCATGTCAAACTCGCCGCTACGCGAGAATGCCTTGTCAGATATATCTGATATGCTGAAGAACCTGACAGAAAGTCACACATCAAAATCTTCCACACCTTCCAGCATATCTGAGAAATCTGACATTGATGGTACCACAATAGAGGAACCAGAAGAGAGTACACCAGCTCAGAAAAGGAAGGGACGTCAGTCTAACTGGAACCCTCAGCACTTGCTCATATTGCAGGCCCAGTTTGCAGCCAGTTTACGGCAGACTTCAGAGGGGAAATACATCATGTCAGACTTGAGCCCTCAAGAAAGAATGCACATTTCCAGGTTTACGGGACTCTCAATGACCACAATTAGCCACTGGCTGGCCAATGTGAAATACCAGCTCCGAAGGACGGGGGGAACTAAGTTCCTTAAAAATTTGGACACTGGACACCCAGTGTTCTTTTGTAATGACTGTGCTTCACAGATCAGAACTCCTTCAACTTATATCAGTCATCTTGAATCGCATCTGGGTTTCAGGTTAAGAGACTTGTCCAAACTGTCCAGTGAACAGATTAACAATCAGATAGCACAAGCAAAGTCACCGTCTGAAAAACTGGTGACGTCCTCTCCAGAGGAAGATATTGGAACTTCTTATCAGTGCAAACTTTGTAACAGGACTTTTGCAAGCAAGCATGCTGTTAAACTTCATCTTAGTAAAACACATGGGAAGTCACCAGAGGATCATCTTCTGTATGTTTCGGAGTTAGAGAAGCAGTAGCATTTGCTTTTGATTAAAATAACTGTAATTTGCTTTGAGGAAAACTGTCAAAGACGCCTTAAAGCTACTGTTTAGTTCTTGGCACATGTTCTTATTTTAACTCCAGAGTCGCTCTGGGCTGAACTGTTTTGTATAACTGTACAGTGTTTAAATAGAGGTGCATAATCAGCTGTTGTTACTGGTAAAATATGAAGGTTAAAATGCAGTGGTAAGTGTTTGGAACTTTGTGTAAATTGGATTTAGTTGCTGTGCATCCCTCTGATGCATCAAGCTGCATGCATTAACAGACAGTTTAATTAAGCATTTATAACTAATTCTGGTGCACTTTTTCATGTGACTTAAGTGTGCTGGTATTTCTCACCCTATAATCTTTAGCCCTCTGAGTACTTTGAAGCACTTTTGCATTAATTTGGTAAAAATGTAAGGATATGCTTTTTTTTTAGACCCTTACTAGCTTAGTTCTGATTACTAATATGAACCTCCATTTATGCAGAGGTGTCTCACACCTTGAAATTTAAAAATATAATTTTCACATTGAAACATAGATGTATATATTGTATAGATTTCAAAATCTCTTATGGAAAATGTGATTGTGGTTAATGCCTTTTTTTTTTTTTTCAGCATTTTTAGCAGCAGTGGGGTTTGTACCTGGTAAGCCCCAGGTATAAACTGTACCTATATATAGTGTATATTTCATTTTTTTTCTAGATCTAACAGGTTTTCCTTTAACAATCAAACATTGTAAATTATGTGATAAAAGATACCACAGATAGCATTTATAAAGTATTCAGAAACATTATTCTTAAAGCAAAGTATGTTTTGCTTTGTTTTGCTATACAGTACATCTATATTAAGAGAGGTTCATGTTTAAATTATACATATTTATTAGTGTTGCTATCATTTGTTTGGTTTTTTTGTTTTTATTCTTTTTTATTCTTGTTTTTTTCTTTTTTTTTTAACTGTCTGAAGAAACAGAAGCCACGGACTGCATTCCTGGCATGCATTCTAACTGTTTTGCACAACATGACTTTTAAAGGTATTTATTAGTAAAAAAAATAAAAATAAAATAAAAAGAGAAAATTCAAAATAAACTCAGTGCTCAAAGGGTTAAATCTATTTGAAAAACTTGTACTGTATTTCCTAAACATTGATAAAGCCTTTAAAATGTTTGTACTGTAATACTTTGCTTAAAAAGTTATGAGGCATTCTGTGATATAACCTCTTTTACTTATTTATAAGCGCTCTTGGTTGTTATTTCCCATTGTAGAATGCCTTTTTATTTCAATTGGTAACTTTCTGTTTTGTTCTGCCTAATTATTCTCCCAAGATTCCATACTGCAGCTTTATCTTTAGGCATATGAAAGGTAACCCGTGGTTACCAGCACACTAAGTGATTCTGTTCGTCTCCATTTTTGGCAGTTAATTTGCAGAAGTAACTGACAGCTGACACCATATGAGAATCTATGTATAAAATATTGGCATGTAAACAGCACAGACACTGTAATGCACTCTGTGCCCTGTTTTGTTGTTGACAATGAAGCACCATTATATGACTCTTCATATAACCTTTTTTTCTACAGCAGCATTAAAATTGTCTTTTTGCTATAATTTTGTGTGGCGTTCACAATTATGTCTGAAATGTGCTACGACTAACGAGCACATTAAAATTAAATTGTATGCTATCTGTTTATGACTGAAGCTTGAGTAGGTTTCTTCATCTGCCAGGTGCTGGCAGTCAAAAGCTGCACATAAATCACTGGAGTTTTAGTGAACTTTAGCATTTAAAGAGCAGGGTAGCACTTATTCAAAGGCTGCATTAACAGAGTTTTTTTCACCCAGAAGAGATAAATGAGCGTTATAACTCCTTTTTAAGCATCAGGTAAGGCTGGCTGTGGAGAAGGGGGGTTATCAGCAGTGCATGGCAAAGCAAATAGGTGTTTTGCTGTGAGTCCAGACCCAGGCAGGCACCGCTGCTCACCCGCCTTCCTCCTGAGTGCATTGAGCAGAGTCTGCACCCGAGGGTGTTCCACAGCTCAGAGAATCCCTTTCCACCTACCCAGCATTTCCAAATGACAGGAGAAGGAACCTGAGACCGGTGACTTCAACTTTGTTGTTTTGAAGTGAGTCCCCTTCTGGCCCTACCTGCTGCTGGACAGCATTCCGGGCAGGTAGAGGGGGAGAGGAGGTGAATAAACACGTGCCGAAGAAAAGCAAACAACCTGAAGCATTTATATGATAATAACAGACTTTTACTGGTGTTGACAGGTCATCCCATCAAAACCATTGAAAACAATTTGCATCTCCAAACACCTATATTACTATGCATGTAAATAATGTCTTTTGCCAGTCAGGTGAACTGAGTCCAGAGATGGTTACATGGGAACCAAACCCTCCATTACAGCACTTCAGCATCCTGAGTGAGAGCTAGCATCCGAATGTCAAATGTACAGTTTCCTTTCTTTTTAAAAAAATCCACTGTCTTCCAGTGAGCAAGTAATTGAATCTTTGGTTCTCCTTGTCTTTCCCTCTTCCTTGCCATTTTTCCATCTTTCTCTGTAGTGTTACAGGCCAGTACTGTGTCTCAAAAGTGTATTGGAGTGTTCTGTTCATTCTACAGCAAATGCTGCTAAGTGGACCAAGTGAATGGGATTAGGGCTTTGGGTTTTTTCCTCCTCTTTTGGCTCACACTTGTGTCTGATTTTGAGGTCATTTGTGTGTCAATGTTTATGGCCTCAGCTCAAATTCCAGCAATAAAATCACAGCAGTTTTACTGGTCGACTGTACCATCCCAGGAGTCCCTCACTTAGTGAGGAAAGGGAACCTGGCTGGCTGAAGCCTTCCCTGGAGCCTCCCAGGTGCCTGTCCACATTTTTCACAAATACATGATCTCAGTCTAAACCCAGCCAAACTTTTTACCTCTACAGCAGAGAATTCCTCTTTTGAAAATTATAGCAGCTTAAATATAGTATTTGGTTGCAAACCAGAAATTCACACATAAGGAGACTGGCAGATTATTGCATATATTGTCAATCAATGTATTTTTAAGATGCACCATTGACTTATAATAGTAATGCTCAAAGCTCTGTACGCAATACTGTTATCTGGGACACGGGAGGGAGTAAAAGCAAGAGACTGCAGAGTCTGCAGTGTTCTTTCTACTTACTCTTAAAATACAGCCAGGGGATCTGATGCAACCTCCCTGATCTGGGTAAAGTTCCTGGGCCTGACTTACCTGGGTCTGAAAGTGCAGTGAGATGTTCCAGGTACAAATTCAGGGAGTGACCAGATCTGCCAGCGTGGACCAGAAAGGACTTTTTAATGCGCTTCTTAAAATGCGCTTGAAACTTTGCAAATGAATGGCTAGTCAGGATCTGAATATCCCAAATTTATTAAAATAAAGTTCAGCTTGCATTTCACAACCTCCAGGACTGGCATACCAATGTGATTTCACATTATAAAGAATTTAGAGAATCAATGAACTAGAATAATGTTCTTTTCATCCATACACTGGTATGTATATTGGCATGGTAACTATTAATGCTAACCAAATCACCAACCTAGCTGTGTTAAGATAATTTTTTTCCTATTAGGCAAACATGAAGGTATAAATGCAGGTTTTTAAAACGGGCATCTGACTTTTGCTTTGCATTTGATATTTTATTTAGAAATATGCAGATCAAGCGCAAGAGAAAACAAAATGCCTCAAGAAAGAGGTTAAAAATGAAATTGTGATGGGTAAGAAGAGCTTTAAATCACAGGTGTATAAAGGTGACCCTGGTCTAACCCCACCCAAGTAGTGGCTTGTTGCAGCATACTGTATATCTTCCAGCCATCACATTTACGCAGTATCTTAAAATAACATTTGTGATAAATGTGCAATTTAACTAATTTATGGTGCTATGATGTGCTCAGGGCTACATGCAAGATGAAAATCTTAAATGGAGCTTGAACAGCTCACTTCACAACAAGAAATCAATATGCCAGATCTTAGAGAGCTGTTCACTGGAGTCAACATTTAGCAAAAAAAAAAATTCAGGGAATGTATCTTTAAGTTTTAGTGAGTAGGAAATCTAAAATTAACTGAAATATGACTTTTAAGCTAGCATAAGGAACTGTTTCTGAAACCAAAATCTTTCTAGAATCTTCATTATATTTTATTTTTGTATTAAAATTGAAAATATATTGTTTTAATTATGCAGGTGCTTTTATGGTAACCACTGTGCAATTTTTTATCCGAACCAAGGCAGATTAGTGTTATCAATATGGGAATTATCTGTTGCATTTAAATACGGCTATGTATTTTGCTATATAAAGCTAAACATGAGATGACTCTGCATGTTATGACAGCAAAAAAAATCTGGCTATACTTTGAGATTTGAAAAAATACTGGCATGTATTGAACGGAAGAACCTTCTTTAACTTTGCAAGTTCTTATTTCAGCTGCAAAAGAAAAAAAAGAACAGTGGTGCAAGTGGAACAGAGAAGACTGGTAATGAAGCTAAATTTAATTAATAAATTTTGTATTTTAAAGTACGCCTCCAGAGAGCCTGATATATTTCTTAGAAAAATATCAAATTATTACGATCACTGCTGCCTGCTTTGTTTGGGTAACATTTCGTTAAAAGAATATGCTAGAGCTTTGCTAGGTGGTGTGTTACCCACACTGCTCCACAGAGCTGAAATACAGGGAATGATCCTAAAACTAGAATTTATCAAGGAAAGTAGAAAAAAAATATTTTCAAGATTACTAACTTTTTAAAAGTCACTGGATTGTCCTGTTAGCCAAGGATGAAATAGCACTTAGTACTTGATTGGATAGTTACTGTTTTAGCATGGAAATACAAATGTATAACTCCCTTGAGTATTGTAGTAAATACAGACGATCTCCAGGAAAAAACCCAGTAAATTCTCTTCTCCTGGGACTCTGTGTGCCAAGATGTGCCTTGCAGCCCTTGCTCGACCTGCTGTAGGTAAATGAGAGAACAAGAAATAATGATGGAACTGCCATCTCAGAACATGAATGTGGCTCTGTTGGTCGGGGTGTGGTAACAGCGAATTTTGTTGAGTTTTCAGTAATTATTCTGTAATAATGAAAGGCTTGTATATGTTTAAGACTGTACTATTACAGCCCTCATTGAAGAGTATTTGCATAAGAAGTCAATCTTTTACCAGTGAAGGAAGAAGGAATCAGGGTCATTTACAGAAGCAAGCAGAATTATGTATTAACGCATCATTATACATGTCTGAAAGCATTGGGATAATCGGTGAGGTTACAATCTGTTTTCAGGCCTTGGTTTGGGGCAATAATTTTAACTAAATGTTCATCATGAAAAAGATGACTGAGATTTACTAACACGTAGCTCGTGCTGTGTTCATTATGTAGTATGTACACAAATACAGCAGTGGTGTTCCATAAATTCATTCTTTTTACGTGTAAAAACAATCTTCCTTTATTCTTAATATCCAGCTTACGTGTGAGGGTAGCAGTTTGTTTGTTTGTTTTTCATCACCATATAACAACATATACGTGGGACACATTAACTTCCTTCAGCAGCTGTTGCTTGGTTCACTTTGCCTTATTTATAGCTTGGAATGCACTTCTGGTTAAATAATCTTTTAAGAGAATTAAAATCAGATAGACTTTTTGGGATAGATGGGTATGTCCAGACCACTCATCAAGTTTATATATATAACCTTTATTGAAATGAAAATATCCAACTGCAAATCATGCTTCCATAGCTCTGTGCCTATCTTTCACTGTGGGAGTGCTTAAAAAGGAAAATTAAAAATTACAACCCAAGGCAGCTATGCCAAAAAAAGGAATTTTTGAGTAATAATACAACAAGACATTTTCTGTATATCATGCTCTTAAAATTCTTAGCCTGTTTCAAGCAATAAGAAAAGGTTGTCTTAGAGCAAGCAGAAAGGAGTTAAAAATGGCAAGGCCAGCGCCAGCCCCATTCCCTGGCCGGGGGCTGGGGTGGGTGGTGGAGCTCGCAGCTGATGGTGATGTCCTAAAATGATGCTGTGCCCCCACGTCACCCGCTGGCCGTTCCTGGAGCCACACTGGGCTGAAGACGTGCACTTCTTCCCCCGTGCACTTAAATTTTGCAAGCGGCGTAGTGGACTTTGTAACCAAATAGTGAGCTAATGTTCCGATGACTTACCTCGCGATGCCTGAGGTAAGGACTTTGGTCGCAAGGGAAATGAATTTCAAATGATTTGGTAATGTGGAAAAGCCTATGTTAGACCTGTCAGCCCCATTCCTCTCCCTGTGGAGAAGATAGTGTCCAAATATACACATGTATATATATATTTTTGTTTTAATATCAAAAATATAAATGGAGATAGAGTAACTTTTAAACTTCAGTGTGAATTAATGAAAAATACGTCTCTATTAAGCTTCAACATATCAAAGTCATTCTTGCATGGTAAGAAACTGGGGACATGTTTATAGCCATCAGAGTTGTGAGTTAGTGACCTTTCTAGCCAAGTGAAATGAAATTACTTGAAAATGGAATTCTTTTTAATTGGCACGTTTGTAGGTGGGGAAGGGAAGGGGGTTTGCTAAAGCGTGTGTGCAGTGCACAGCCCGGGAAGAGCTGTAAAAAAGCCTGGAGCCTGTGCTCAGCTGTAAACCTGTGCAGAGAGGGAGAATGAGGTAGGTGTGTCAGGAAGCGGAGTCATATTCTTGGCTTTTTTTTTCTCTAAACTGGAGGTACAGTCACTGCAGTTCCGCCTCAATGACCATGAAACCGAGTCGGCAGAAGCTGAAGGACTCCGCTCCTGAAAGCCTCATCAGGACTTGTCATCGCTCTAATGAATATCATTTAAATTGCTTTGTATATTGGTGGAGTTTGGATGTCGATTTAATTTGTGCATGTGTTTGAGTTCTTCTGCTTGGCTAGGCTAACAGAGAGCAACAGCCTAATGAAAAGTGAGTTGGTGACAGCGTGATGAGCCCCAACCCAATCAAATGTGTTTGAAGGGCTGTTTTGACAGGGATCTTAAAAGTAGATCTAGAAAAGAGGAGTAGTGCTTCAGTTCAGTACAATTGTTTCAGGCTAAGATTACTGCTTTTTTGTACCTCAGAACGGCTGAACATTTTCTGTGTGCGCTCTGGCTTGTGCTAAAACGTGAATCCATCACAGAATTGTCTTTAGAGAAGGCCAGAAGAATGAGCTCCCCAATTAAATGTCTCTAGAAATTACTGGAGTTCAAAAAAATGCTTTAAAATAAAGTCATTATTGGGGTACACAGGAAGCAAGAGCAGGCTTAACCAGGGGTTACAGTGTCCATCTCCATCTCTGTGTTGCAGAGGGCAGGCTGGCAGAGCAGCAGCAGATTAACACTGGAGGGCAGGGGCCGGCCAGGCAGGGCCAGCCCTGGACTTCTCCGCATTAATTCCCATTTGCTGTGCCGGGAAGTTGAGCGTGCAATGTCACAGAGCTGCAGGGAAGGGCAGAGCGGATGGAGAGATGCTGCAAAATGTATTGCAGTGCTCCCTAGGTACTGGGGAGAGGTTGGGGACAAGAAAAACTGACCCACTGTGGTTCACTCTGGCTGTGGGGAGGGAGGTGGCTGGGACTGAGCAAGTCCTTTTCTCCTGAAGCCTGCTGATACAAGAAGGGCTTGCCCTCTGCACAGCAGGGAAGCCACATCCTCCAGGTGGCTGGAACACTGCCCTGACCACACATAAACCTACCTGAGTTACCATACCAGCAGCAGCATAGACACGGTCTCACAGGGGGATTACTGGAAGTGGGTAAAATAGCCACATCAGCCATCTAAATGGTACTTATTCTTCCAATCTCCAAGAAAATGTTCACTTTTTGCCTCTTCCACATTTAATTGGAAGGTGAGGGATTTTTATTTGTCACCATGTAGACAAATCGATTTCCAAGCCGGAGCTGCCGTCAGGAGGGGAAATAGAGGCTGGCACTTCTCCATCCTCTCTGAAGGCAGCAGAGCACCCCAACACAGTCGCCTGCACTTCAGAGCGCTTCGAAATAGACCCTGGGATCCTAAGTGTTAACAAAAACAACCAAAAAAGAAATTTTTAAATTTCACATGAAAATTCAACAACCAAAAGACTGCAGGAGGGAAATTGGGTTAGAAGAAAAATCTACAGTCCAGATACTCTTATCTAAGAGATGATTAATATATCAGATAAATTGTTCAGCAATGGTTCATGCAAACAGACCCTCCATAATTCTGCCAAAGTCAGTGAGATCAATGTGCTCTGCTGAGTGATTGTGGCACTGACCACTCAAAAGAAAGCACCTAAGGGCAGCTGTAACTTATGCTGATTTCATACCCCTCATGATTTCAAAATATATGAGATTCTCCAGCTCCCTCTGAACTAAATCCATGTATAACCCTCAGGAGATGCTTGCTCCTGTTTTGGGAGTGAACATGACCCTTTCCTTCTTCGTTGGCCCAGATTCTGTAAATGCCATATGCTTCTTTTTTTACGTGATAAATGTTTTAATACAACTGTTACCCCCAGACAGATAAGTTACCATCAATAATTTGAATGACATGCCTTCAGTATGCCTCTTAATTTCAATGTAAGATTTGGTCAGGGTACAGGAGCACCCAAAAACCCAAAAGAAAATAAGGAATTATATGATAGAAAATGTATGTAAGTCTCCAGCAAGAAACCATTATACTAAAAGAAAAGCATAAATTCAAAGCATGTGTTTGAGTATTTAATGTTAAAAATATAAATTAGGTATTGAAGAAGCACAAAGCACCCACTTGTACTTCCTTAATAGGGCTTTTATTAAAGGCTCTAGAAGAGATTCCGAGGAGGGAGAGATCAAAACAGCGGGCTCATCAGCCACGCTGTATTAGCAGCTTCTCAGGAAGCACTGAACAGCAGGCAAAACCACACCAACCCACAGGTGCAGGCACATTAGCCTGTAAACAGTTCTGATCCCGCAGAAACACCCGGCACATGGAGTACTCCCTCTCAGCCTGGTTCCTCACTCTGGAGCTGCTTTAACCCTGCTTCTGCTGGGCTCGGGCAGAGCCTGGCACACTCCTGTCCCTCCCCGCTCTGCTGTCCTGCTGTCGCCCTGCTCCCAAAGCCCTGGGGAGGCCTCTTGCTGGGCTTGCCCACAGCGCTGCTCAGACCTCTCTCCTCAGAGGATGTTGGAGGGATCACAAACGCCACAAAGCCATCAGAGACACCCCGTGCCACACCACTGAGCTCCTGCCCCCCATCCCCTTGGCTCCACAGGGCTGTCCCCAGGACAGAAATGCTCTGCTGGGCACCCTGGCTGCCCTGAAAAGAGCAGGGAGGGTCTGGTGGCCAAGCGTGGAGATTTTGGAGCTGGTCAGACATGCAGCAACATAACCAAGTACCCAGAAATGAAATACTCTGGAGAGTAGCTGAAGCCTCTGTGCCACCACTCTTGGCTAACAGAGCCCAGATAGGTGCTGCCTGCCATCTGCTCAGCATCCCAGCTGCAAGCCCTCTCCTGGAGCTGAAGACCACAGCATTCCAGCAGCCAGAGCATCCTAACATCTGCAGCCCAGGAGCCAGGGCTCTCCCTTCCATGCACACTTTGCCCTGCTCCTGAGAGGGCTTTCCACAGGGCTGAGCTTCTCCCTGGCTCTGAGCATGCTTTTTTCCCGAACCTAGGCAGTGGGAGGTTCCCCAGCACGGCTTGGGCCAGGGCACACAAGCCCTTGTGCCTGCTGAGGAGCTCCAGAGCTCAGCTCACCACGCGTCACCTGCAGGTCAGCAGTAGCCAGGGAGCTTGGCGCTGCCCAGCTGGCAGAAATTTAGATGCTTATTGAGTTAATAGGAGTTGAGGGTGGTTTAGAGAATGTTAGCGATTCTTTTGTGGTGAGTGGGTGATGTGCCTAACGTCCCTGCCCTCTGGGTTTACCTGTTGGTTGCTCGTGTGTATTTGCTGGGTTTTATAGTCTTCAGTGAAGAAGGTAAGTCCTGTGATTTGTCATCTGTTTGAGCTGTTGGAAGTTTGACTCACAGATCTATCAAAGAAGTCTTACATTCATTTTACTATTCAGCCTGAGATAAAGGCTACTATCTCTCTGTTAATTTTAGCGTATTTACTCACTCCTGTAACTTTGGCTAGCATCTTTTTAACAATGGCTACATAGCTTTGCTTTTAGTCAGTTCTGTTTTCCTGAAATTGCTTTGCTTTTTTGAGATGTGGACTGGGAAAAAAAAAAAGAGTCGTTAATAGAATTTTAAAATGTCTCTGCTCTGCTTTCTTGTATTTCTAAGCCATACAATAAGATTGTCTATACAACAGCTCACAAAAGAAAAAGCTTTTTTATTGTTTGTTGTTGCTTTATTGCTGTTAAGGCAAAGTAGTGGGCTGATGTGGCAAGCAGGTGGCATGACACTAAGTATACATGACAGTATATATGTAATACCATTTTCTTTAAGGAAGCTTGTATGCTATTTCTCATTGTTGAGCTAAAGGTCAGGGTGTCAGGTGACTTCTGCAGCAAGAAACAATTCTCCAAGCTGCAAAACTTCTGCTGAAGTTGGTGACATTAAGAAAAATGGAGGCAAATTGGAAAGAATCCAGAGGAGATCAACAAGAATGATTAGAGGTTTTGCTAACATGACCTATGAGGAAAAGTTAAAAGTATTGGATTTGTTTAGTCTAGAAACAAGAAGCCTGAGTAGGAACATGATAATAGTCTTTAGCTATGCTTAAAAAAAGTTGTTATAAAAGGGGTGCCGATCAAATGTTCCTCGTGTCTACCAAGGGCAGGACAAGAGTTAATCAGTTCAGCTTGGCAAAGGGCATGGAGATGAGATTCCTGAGGGGAACACAACTCTAACTACAAGTTAAGCACAGAGCATCTTGTGGAGGAGGAGGAGTGCAGGCACCACCACTGAACCCTGCGATGAGCTGACGTGGGTGTTCCTGACCTACTTGTGCTGCAGGATACCAGAAGCTGAACTTTGAGGGCTCCTGTAACCTACAGCCCAATCTGAACACCTCAGGTGTGCATGGCTGTTGCAGAGAGAACTTTTTTTCTCAGCAAACTTCTGTCTGCTTTCCTGCCATGCACTGGTAATGACTGGTTTAATTTTACCTGGGTTTCCATGCCTCTTCTGTCATCAGTTCAGAGCATGAGGCTTTCCTTGTGCTGTATAGGAGGTAAAACCAGCTCTCTCTCTTTGAGCAGAGGGAGGGACCTGGGTGGCTTAGTGTCACTGCTGCCTTTGCTAAGCTGTTGTGACAGGCAGTGAACAGCCCCGCGTTTTGCTGTTTTACGCTGTGACTGCCCTCTGTGCTCAGGTGAGCTTGCACTCCTTGGAACACTCGTAGGTAGAGTTACTTTAGACACAGCTCTGTTTTTTTTGCCGGCAGAGGCGTTAAGTTTTCGGCATCGATCATATGACTGAGTTGCTTGCAGCTGGAAAAAGGGACCCCTCACTCCTCACCGACAGTACAGACCTTTCCAGTGCTCCAGAGCACACTTCAGGTTTCTCAGATGAGCTCCCTCATTCACACCTGGAATGCACACATTGTGCAGATAACAGACAGCACCGTTTAACCCTATAATATGTAGTACAACATATCCTGCAGTACAGCTGGAGTCCTAGTTACTCCTCAGGGAAGCCTATTATAGCAGCACAATCCCATGTATCAGTAATAAAGTGTTTCAGAGACTCGTAGGAATGTTAATAAGTTTGAGATAAATACAGCATGTTAACGTTTGGGCCCTGTTACTAAATTTTACTTTAATTTAGTCCTCACTGCTCTATTTTCGTCCATGGCTCACAGTTTCATCGGGCTTTTCCAAGAACAGACATGGAGAGCAGGATTTAAGTGCCAAAACAGATACTTAAGGCTGTCCAAGGTGTCCTGAGGCCTCCAGAATATCTGCTGGGAGTGGACACAAGTGGCACAGGACACATGGGAGGTCCCTGCCCTGTCAGGGAGCAGCTGAAGCCCAGGGGAGTCTCTGCCACCCCTGGTGCAGCTCAGGGGGCACAGCACCTGATGCCCCTGTACACAGGGTTCCTCTAAGACTCTGAATGTTGGCCTTGATCCTTAGTGGACAATATATTTCAGTTGTTTCACTTGACTGTAGGCTTGTTCTGTAAGGAAATACCTCCATCTGCTTCTCATACAATTTTTAGAACATTTAGGATGTTCTTTTTTTAACAAGCTTTGGCCAGAGAACTTAAGAATAGTTTGTGGTGTGTCTAAAAATTAGGAGGACTGTCTTGGTCTTTTGTCTTGGTTTTTTGTTGGTTTTGTTTTGGTGGTTTTTTTCTTCTTCTCTCTCTTTCTTTCTTCCTTTTTTTTTTTTAAATGTCTGCAGGGTTTAGGGGTCTTGTTATATCCTTAAATATTCAATCTCTCTCCCTTGTCCCCTTCCCCTTCAGTGCAGAGATGCCCTCTGCAGAGTCCTGCTTCCCAGCGTGCAGAGATTAGACTCGAGTGTGTCTTCAACAGCAGCAAGTAGTTACATACAGTCACCTTTTCATCACAAATCAGGCCAGCAGCCAAAAGACCATTTACATGCCCTGTGAGGAAGGGAAAGGCCAAGGACTGGGGAAGAGAAAGATTTGCTTAAAGTAAGTGCAGGCCATAAAGGAGCCTGTAGGTCTGTGCAGGCTCTGGCAGGGGAGGAACTGGGTTAATTGCCAGAAACCATTGCTCCTGCCGTGGCTAACAGTGGGCCAGTAAACAGGGAGAAAAGAAACAATTGAAATAATGATTTTTCTGGGGTTTTTTTTTAGCTGAAGAATTAAAATTGCAGCTAAAGGCCAAAACTCATTATTTGAGCTACTAAATGTCATTGCAAGATTGGTTATTGCTCGATGACTGATGCCTCTGCATACCATGTTTGATTCTGTGCACAGTAACGGTGGGTCCTGGGCTGTGCCTACAACTGTCCTACCTGGGAAAGGACGGCTTCATCACACTCAGGGTCCTTTGAGAGGATAGCATGGAAGGGCACCGATGAGACAGTGCATTTACTTCGGTGCATTTCAATGAAAAAGGAAATGAGATGCTGACTTCTTGCAGGTTGTTGTTCCTAAGCTTCTGCCGAGGCTCTCCTGTGGTGCAGATGGGTCTTGTCCTGGGGCAGAGCCTGAGCCCTGCAGGTTTCCTGCAGCTGCAGATCTGCTTCTGTTGGGGTCCTTCCTATTTTGCTCACCTCCTTCCCCACCTCTGTGTGTACTAACCTGTACCTTTACACTGAGCCATGTTACTAGTGACATGTTTTATGAAAACACAAACAGTTAATTTTTTTTTTCTAAAGAGATACAGTGTTCTAGCATTAAAACTAACACAAGCTAATAGGGGTTATAGGAAATTAAATTTATTTAGTTTCCTTCTCTTGGGTGTATTGCATATCATGACCCTCCTGCCACTAGCAAACCTACTGTTAAATCCATCAGAATTGATCTATGTTTAGCTATTCATTTTATGTATATTAATTTGAACAGAACATTTATTTGGCTTAAATTTTATTTTCGGTGGTGGAATGTATGTTCCAAATGCAAGCACAGGCGATTTCCTAGGATTTAGTTAGGAGGAATGTGGAATGTTAGTTTACAAAGATAATAACCGAGCTATTAAAGCCAACAACCCCTTTTAAAGCAAACATACCATTAAAATATAGGAACAGTTTATAGTGTAAATAAAATTGAGGATATGGATTATTTAAAGATAAAAGTTTTAGGGGTAGCTATGAGAAAGTTGAATAAAATGTATTTAATTGCACCACTCTTTTTTCTAAAGTGAACTTCAAAAATGCAAATAAAGGATGATAGTTTATGGGCAGGGGGAGACAGCTACACAGACAGTGATGTTAGAAATCCATTTTACTTATGGAGATGTATAATAGTGATTTGACTTTTATTTTCTAATCTGAATCAGATTTCAGGGGAAAAAAATTATGCCTAAACTCCTAAGTGGCAGAATTTATCTTGCTTGTGAATCCATACAGTGGAAAGGGAAGCAAGACATTTGCTTCTAGATCATTCTCCTTGTCTGAATGACAGATACAATAATTCCCTCTATTAGCCAGATCCATTGTCTTTATTTTGCACAGAAGTACTGTATTGCTGAGGTAGACTTCCACTGCTATGCATATTTTAAGGGTTATTTGGCAACACAAGTAAAGCTAAAAGTAGCCTCTTAATCTAATTAATTGACATTTCTGAATCTTGCTTTCACAACAACACATGGTTTCATGTTCTGGGTTTTAGCACTTGTCAAGCTTTTTTGGAGAATGTTTTGGTCAGAATGACAAGATAATTTGTGACTGAGGCTCCAAGCTAGAGGAGTGTTTAAGGCTATAATGATTTATTATCATCACAGAATAACAAAATTTACAAAGCGTTTCATCAGAATTTTTGAAATAAGTTTGCCACCGTGGTAGAAGCATGCAGGGAGGGGGAGGTCTTCCCACTCAAATGCCAGTGTGACTTATTTGTAATAATCACAATGCTAAATTTATTTTGGAGCTTTTCTTGACAGACTTGCAGCATAGTTGGAAAGACAAGAGGTGAGGGAACTGTAACAACCAAGAAGGTAAAACTCTGCCTTTTTTTTAAACAAACACTCTGTGACCAAAATAAAAATATGTGCTCCATGCAATAAATAATATATACATGGGCATATTAAACTATCAGTGCTAACATCCTGGCAGGAGAGACTGGAAATAGTCACACGGTAAAAAGTTTAAAACAATGAATGTCTGTGCTTTTGATGTTCAGAAATGCATACAAAACTATTTTCTTGAAGGGTAAAATAGGTGATGTTACTGAGTGACAGTGCATTAGTGGGGCTGGCATTTGTGGACTTTCAGGCAACTGCTATAAAAAGAAATAATGTAACCACACTAATTTTGACTTCATCTTGATTCTCTGCAAAGTGAGCTAAGGATGCCAGACTTTGAGACAAAATGTCTGACTCTGTGCAGCGTTTCCACTTATTCTCTGTGTTTCTAGAACTTATTATGTAATTAAATACCTTGAAACCCTGGGCATTGGTTAGTTTAGACAAAGTTGTGACAGTTATTTGACTTCAGAGGCCGGGAATAGAAGCCACTTCTCCAATGCCCTAAAGTGATTTTGAGGCTGTTTTGTTTGACTATCAAACACATACCTTTCCAGAGCAAGCTTTTTTAAGGATGCAGTCATAGCTCGCTGAGGGATGAGGTGAGGAGTTAACGTGTTTGGCAGCAAAGCATGTGTAACATTGTTTAGTAATAACAGAGACAATATCACCCAGCGTCAGCGAGCCCTGTGTCTCAAAGGATCACAAGGTTGTTTCTCATAGAAATTAGCTTTAATTATTGCATGTATTTATAAGGCACAGGCACCGCAGTGTCCATGTGCCCTTTCCAACAGCCAGTGCGCGGTGAGCTAATGGAAGGCGACTTCCAAGCTGGCACAGGGTTCCAGGGTTCCTTGGGTTCCAGGCATTCTTTTTTTTTTTTTTTTTCCTTTATTCTTCTTTTCCCTTTTCACAGAAGTAGTCAGGCACTTGCATTTAGTGAGTCGGAATGTAAAAAGATGTGTCTCGCATCTCCTACGAGAGCTTGCCAGATTCAGGCTCTGATGGATTTCTGGCAAGAGTCAGTTCCGGAGCTGAGGACCCACCACAGAGAATATCTATTTATTTAAGCTATTTATAGCATTTCTAAAGAACTCCTCACTATATTATCTCAGCGCGTCACAGAAATTAAAGGTACGCCATGAGTTAAAGGTGTACCGCCAGCATCCAGGGCTGCCTGCCAGAAGGGTCTGCAGGGCTTCGGGGCAGTCGTGCCCGGGGCAGAGCATGGAGTCCTGGCTGGGGACAGCCAAAGCTGTGTGGTCACACTGTGCTGGAGGCCACGCAGATGGGTCTGTTCTCCACCAGCCAGAGCTTCTGCAGGGTTCAACAGTCCGCTCAAAATGGCGTTTATTGTCATAGCGGGGCCTATTAATTAAACATATGGTAATCACTGAATTAAATCTGGATAGATGATGAATGGATTCAGTCTTCTAGCAGATGAGTAAGGATGAGAGACCTAAGGTGACAATCCTGCTGCAGGCAGCACAAGGAAAATTATTGTAGGCAGTGCCATACCAAGCTGCCCCATAAATTTTGCTGTGTGCTTCCTGTTGTTTCTGAGTTTCTTGCTTGTGCAGGGAGACCTTTTGCCCATCTAATCTTGAGTTCAACCACAAACAGAAAAAGCCATGCCTGCATGCAGGCTCAACGAAAAGCAAATAGGTGGTTGGAAGTTCTCCACCTTGCAGTCTGTAGGCGTTGCAGTCACGCTGTGTGTGTTTCGAGGAGGACTCATAGATCTGTGGTTCCTATAGATCTGACAGATACGCTGCTGAACATGGGATTTGCAGCACTTCTCCAGTGGGAAACCTTACGCAGCCACAGCAACAGAAGGTTAAGTTATTTAGCAGTAGCTGCAAAGCCGTCTCCTCCTTTTTTTCTGCTACCTTAAAGTCAGCTGTATATTCTGATTAAGATGTGAAAGCAGTTGATTAGTCTGAGCATCAGCAAGCTTGTTTAGCTTCTGTTCATTGTCACAGGGAGGCAGTCACACCTCTCCCCTTCCCCTCTGCACCCCAAAGCGGTTCATGCCATGACCAGCAGCAAAGGAGGGTTCTCTATACCTGAGCAGTAATGCAATTGCTAGACTTGCCATTGAGCTACCTTCCCAATGATTTTTCCCAGAAAGGAAGTTCAGAGACTAGGTCATAATTGGTAGACTCATTAGTATTAAATTATGTGGGTTTTATTAGGGGCCAGACATTCACTTGTTTAAATGTAGCTGGCGTTTTAATGCCTCTCTGAGGGAATGTAATACGTACTGCAGAGGCAATACATACTGACTTTTATTGGTACTGACCAAACTCTCAGGTGGCTGGGGCACCTGCTTGTGTCCCTGCTTAAGGCTTGTGCAGTGGCTTAGTTCTGACAGTTTAGAAGCAGAATGGGAGAACTGAGACAACACCCCCTTTCTACCCCCTCTCCTTTCTTTTGCCTCAAAGACTGAGAGCCTCTTTCAGGAAGCAGTGTGTGAGTGTGTGCGGCTTCCTAGGTAAGGAGAACAATAGCTAACAATAATAACTATTTATAGGGAATGTAGTATGATGTTGGAAAAGTCATGTGGCATTCTGGCTTGGTGATGTTGCTCAGGATACAGCTGCTTCATATCACTGTGAAACTGAATTGCAGCATGGTGGAGCTGTGGCTGGCTGGCAACATTGCATGAAGCATCGATAGAAACTAAGAAATATGCATTTAAAGGAACGTGGGGTCACTAAAAGTCTCAACTATGATTTGTTTTAGCACAAACTTCCTATACAAAGAAAACCTCTGGCACCCCACATCCTTCGCAAACTGTGTTTTTAACGCATATGAAATATGCCTAAATTATCCAGTGGCACCTGTTGTTTTTATTAAAATAAACTGATTATGAATCAATAAAGCCTTTGCCAATGACTGATCTGTTCCTTTCCAAGGTTTTATTGGTACTTTTTCTGAGAGTTTAACATTGGCTTAACATTGGGTATTTTATGATCAATTGAAATTCAGCTTTTTTTTTCTTTTTAGCAACGTATTTATCTGCTCAAAATCTTGGAGCATTTGACATTGCATATTTAAATTCAAGAAAATAAAAAAGAAAGGTGGAAATAAACAGACTGCTCCATAGGGGGTTCTCAGGAACTGAGAGATATGTTGTGCACCTTAGACTGATCCAATCACACTTAGATTAGCTGGAGAATTGCTGTGTGGTTAACTAACTTGCTGGGTGATATGGGAAAGCAGTCTCTCAGAGTGTAATTAAATGATAAGTTCACATTCAAGGGACAATGGTAAGTTACTGAGACTGTCATATACAATGCCAAAAATAGGCTGTCTCATGATGAATACCCTTATTAACAGCTACACTGCTCTGTGTTCGTAGACTATGGCTGGGGACTTGGTCCTGTTTGTTAAAGATCTCCCAATAGATTTTAAACAAGATTCATATGAAAGATGACTACATGTGAAAAGCAAATACTACATACTTTTAGCCCATACTGGTGTGGCTTTTAATCATGTGTTAATGGTAAAATCTGATGTGGAGTCACACCTTTATGTAATGTCCCCAAAACTATTCACTAACAGAATACAACAATAAGAACTTTGTTAGTACCAGGAGAAGGTGTCTGAGAATAATTTGTGTTTGTTAAAAACATCTTTTAAGGAGTGTCTTAGTGGCTTTGGGAGATGACAACTCCGCCATTTTAAGGTTCTGTTCAGGAAGTGTCAGCAGGGATTGTTCATTTTACAAATTTGTAATATTCCAGTTTACCGTTGTCTTTTTCTCTGCCAGCACAAACCCCCTAGTTCAGCAGTCTCCTCAGTCTCTGTGAGATGAAATGAGTGTTCCAGCAGGCCCAGGAGATGCTCGGTGAATCAGGGATGGGGGAAATGAGTATTCCCCCAGGCTCAGGAGGAGTGAGGTGGTCTCGTGGACAGTACAGGCACAAAGCTCTGACTTTCTCAACAATCAGCCCCAAACCCTTCTGCACTGTGCTCATGGGAAGGTGTTCCAGGCAGTAATCTAACTGCAGTGCAGTGCAGTGCACCAGCTTCCAGTTTCAGGTAGATTTACATTGACTGTATTGCAGCCTTGTTTGTTTAAATAAAAGAACCCTGTCTGCTCAAATAAATCAATATCCGTCTTTGAATGTTCTAAATGGTGCTAATTTTGAAATTAATGTTGCAGCAGAGCTTCACATGAAGTTCACAGGAGCAGCTGAAAAGCTTGATTTGGGTGCTTCTGAGATGTTTGGATAGACAACAGTGTTTTACTGCTGAAAGAACAACTTCTGTACCCTTTTCTTTCCAAGAACTTTTCCTGTACGGTGCGGTGGGTATTCGGACCCCCACGGGGAGGCCCGAGGGCTGCCAGGGATGCAGTGCCCAGAAGGCTTCACACCAGCCAAATTTTACTGTTTTTTTCTTTGTCCCCAAACCCCTGCTGTGCATGGTCTGCTGTACGTTGTTCTTGTTCCTGAGGTAAGGTTCTTTTCCTGCTGCACAGCTTCAGATGGGGGAGCACCAAGGATCAGGCTGTGTGCCGAGGTCTGGCAGTGCCTGGGATCTCAAGGGTCTCGTGGCTGGCTTGAGGCAGGGCTGGTCTCTCTTCGCTGCCTCAGTGCTGGGAGCCCTGCTGGAATGTGAAGGCTCTCAAGGAATCCCTGCTGAGGCACGAGGGTCTCCTTGAAGGTGGACATGTCCATCAGCGTCAGCACCCTGCTTTGCTTTAGGCATGTGCATCTCACTCCTCGAGGCCAGGGTACCAGGGAGAGCTTTGAATTAGCTTTTCTTTTAATAAAAATGAGAGCATGTGGATACTGCAGCTGGGTGTGCATCTCCCGTGTGGTGTGGAGCTGCTGGAGCATCCTGAGCTTGCCTGCTGCTATTGAACACCCAGAAAGGAATTTGTGAAGCTGAGGCTGAGCAGCTGGCACTGCTGCAGGTTTCCTTCCTTTTATTGTCCCCTAGACATAAAAAGGCTTCCAGTGAGTCCCTTGTACTCCACAGGTTATGGTATCCGTGTCGGACTCCTGAGGCCGTTAGGAGGAGCTGGTGGTGGCACTGGTGACTGACTCTGCCACTCTGTGCTGAGGGCCACTTACTGGCTATAAACGGAGTGTAGCAAGAGTTGTGTGTGGGGGAAAAGAAAGCACATTTATACAGCTTCCTGCCCCATATGCCTGGGGCACGGATCCAGTGCTTGTGCTGCTGGTGCTGAAGAGGCGCAGGGCACCAGTGCTGTGCTTCCAGTCACGGAGCAGAACAGATCAGCTGGGGCTCAGTTAAAAGCATGAGATAATATGTGGAACAGGCCATAGGAATGTTAATAATTTTGTCTGCATGGTTTATTAAAATTTGCATCATTTTCCATCTTATCTGAAGAACAGTTCTCCCAGCTGCAAATGAGGTGGCATTCCCTCAGTGCTGACTCACTCGAGGAGTAGTGCAGACCCTGCAGAATCAGAAACAGGACCTTCTAGCAGCAGTGTAAGCCTTGGGCTCTGTACATGCTGCCCACGGACCCTTCCTGGAGCAATTTCTGGAATGGCAGTGAGCAGAAGTCTCATATTTACTTCAGAACTTTGCTTATATTCTAATTCTACCTGTTTGTGGGACTTTTCCCTTACAAAGTGCCTCTTCTGGGGATTATGGCATTTACACACCAATGGCTCATGTTGGTTATAAAGAGGATAATTATATTTACTTTCTTGTTGAGTGTGGGTCAATCTGATGAGGTTCCTGGTTTGCAAACCCCATAGTTAGGAGGATTTCTGACTGTAAGGCCTTTCTCAGTGCTTAAACTCTTAATAAATGCATAGCATTGAGTTTGCATTATTGTATCGGGAGTTAAATCACTGATATTTCTCACTGACAAATAGCTGTAAGAAGGTGAGGGGGAAGATAAGTTTACTAGCTGAAAATCTCAAAACTTAGGGGGTGTGGGCATCCTAATTACACTGAAATTTGACTGAAATATAGTTGGGTTGATGTGTGTAGAGGGAACCTGATTTTGCACTTCTCTTAAAATATATAAAAAGATGATGAAAGAAGATACTTATGCAAAAAATGCTTTTTGTGTGATTTATGACACAGAATTTAAATCCGAGGTGTTAGTGCTTTTTCTTTTTTTTCATGTTGCATTTCAAGGTCACGTGCATCTCAACTGATAGATGAAATATTCTAGTTCTACTTTTTGGAAGAACTTGCTGCAATGCTGTGGCTAAGGAATTGACATACTTGGGGAAGATAAAGAGCTGTTGGTTTGGAAACCATACACAAAGTAGTTTTTGCTTTTCTACAGACTTTCTATTTTGAGCATGCTCAGTGGCAATAAATTTGTGTTGCCATCTTTTACATGCATGTAGGTTTTGCAAGCCAGCAGGAAGTTATTAATCCATCTTTTACTATTAAGATGACAGTGATGTTTAGATCCAGAACTCAAGTAGAATGCGCATCACAATTGGATGCTGCTGGATAACAGTCCCAGAAGCTTTGTTATGATATGTGATGGATCTATAAGACAATTGTTTCAGGGCACTTTTGTGTATATTGTTAATATGATGCGTGATGACATGACCAATTATAGTAAGCTAATGTTCAAACAGCATGTCACAACCTGTGTATCAATGTATTGGATCTCTTCTCTCAACAAACAAATGAAACTGAGCAATATGAGATGAAGAGTCACTGACCTCATAAAAGGTCAAAATCCTTCTATATTGACCTCTCTACTGCAATATAATTATCAGGGTATTATTTCAATCTCTGAGGAGGAGAATTAGCTTCTGTCTTGAAATACATGATTTGATTTGTCAGAAAAAAGCTTGTTGTAAACTTCCAGAGGTGGGAAAAATTGTGCCACAACCTTTGCCATGGGTTTAGAAGTGTTTCCAAATTCTTGTATGCAGCCAGCTGTGCTCTCAAAATGGGTGTTTGGGCTCAGGTGAGGAGAAACCACAGCCTTGCTCCGCTCTGCTCAGGCTAGGCTGGGAAAACTGGAAACAGAATTTTTCCCTTGGGTTGTGGATGTGAAAACTTCCCTTGTTTCTCAAGGGAAGGGAAAAGTTGAGTATGAGCAGTTTCCCGCCTGTCATCTGGAATGTGTCAGAGGGGCACCAGCCCCTGAACGTATTTTGACGTCTCTCAGCTTTGAGCTGTGCGTTTTGTGGCCTGTCTGATCTTAATCGGCCGATATGGTGAGCAGTGACTTCTCTTTGTAAAAAGGCTCTCCTTGCCACACTCACCTGGACATGGAATAGGACCTTGTTTGTTTGGCTTTTGCATGCGTGGTGTAGATGAAGAAAATTGTAGACTGCTCCCAAAGAAAATGCTCATATATGGAATCAAAGTGCTTTGGAGTACTTCATTTCTGTTCCTGCAAGAGTCAAATGCAGTGGGCAGGGCCAGCGCTTCAGCAGGATGTGACTACAATAAAATGATCTTTCCACTTTAGAGTACTTTTGGGTCAGTGTGGTCATTCTGGATACTTTTACATGGAGGATTTGTGAACCTACAGTTCTGTTGTGTGAGCAGAAACTGTTATGAGGTAACATAAGTTGAGAGGTAACCTTTCAGCAGAATGGTTTGAGTTAAAATAAAAGAATTGAAAAAGAGTACAATGACCAAAAAAATCTATAAAAATGCAATTGCGCTAATATAATTTTATCACTTATTTAAAAATTTAGTCGACCCAAAAGACTACCAAGTGTGAAATTAAGGAACAGCTCCTCTACTTTTATGGAAATCACTCTTCTTCACTTGTCTAATAGCCTGATTTTGTCAGATCATTTATTTCCATGGTTTTAAAATGAGCTTGACAGACAGAATTTTATAACACCACTTTACTGCAAATAAGAACATCATTTTCGCTTATTAAAACTGAAGCTTAGAGAAAGCATTAAAATTAACAGTTCACTCTGCTTTAACCTTTTGAATACTACTATGACTTTACACTCCAGACTATGTGTAAGGAAAGACTCGTTGGCTGCTGGGTATGTAGCTGGAGCAGAGCTCCTAAAGGACAGGCAAGCGAGGAGCCGCTGTGGCCATACCTACGGTCTGCTCACACTTGCCTTGATAACTCTGTCTATGCAAACATTTAAAACACCACCGACAGAAATTAATACTTGCTCCAGTCAAGGTGACTTTGGGCATCAGAACTGTGCAGTGAGGAGAGGTGGAGAGTGACTATGGCACAGCAAACATGGTCTGAGATTGCAGACATGTTGCTGCATACAGCAAACACCATAAAATGCAGCTTATTCTCCTAGCAGATGTTTTACTTTTCGTGTGATTTTTCCTTTCTGAGCAAAGAAAACTTTGACTGATCTTGGAGGTCACTGACAGATGATGAATTCTCTACTCCATAGTTGGCAGTAACTCAAACATCAAGGCGATGGTGGTGGGACACATCCTCCTCCAGCTTGGCTCATCTCCAGAGAGGAAAGTCATCTTCACAGCTACAGCTGGGCCTTATCTGCATTGGGGGGTATTTTGTAATGACAGTTTGGATCAGGTTTTCCCATGCATGTCCGTGCAGCCTTGTTTTTCTTTCAGTTTCACGCCTGGAGTTACTCATTGCCATCAGTTCTTGCCCCAGTGTTGTGTTCTTGTTAAAGCTAACGCAGTGAAGGAGTGGAAGTCCCAGGCCAGGCAGTGTTGCTGTGGCTCAGGCTGCTCCTCATTAGCCAAGTTATCCTTCTGCTCACCGTGGTTATTCCTCCAAGTTAATGGTGGTGATAAAATTAGATTTTCTTTTTACATTGTCAACTTTTTGGTAGATAACAAGGACAGATCCCTTCCAGGATCTCCAGTGGAAAAACTGATTTGAACTGTGGCAAGACATTTGCACCCTTTCTTTCCAGCTCATACAAAAAATTAAGGCAGTAGAGAGAGAGAGAAGTGTCTTTGCCAGATGAGCTGAACTTGTCTCTCCCTTCAAAGGCTTCTGTATTTGGCCCTCTGACTCCCCTTGGACTCTGTCCTCTGCAGGTTCGCAGAGGACATCCATCTTTTCTCCAGCCCCAGCGAGGTTTCCTAAAGTTTCACAGCACTCAGGATGGAGGGTGAAAGACTCAAAGTCTTTGTGGTTAGATAAAAAAGGAGAATGAATGGGAGAGGTTTTTCTTCTGGTTTTGACTCTGGGGCTAATTCATCTTTTATCCAACTCTCCTTTTCTTCTTGCCACTATCTTGACATAAGATTTTGGTATGCTTTATTTCCTGCCCTCAAATATTCTGCAATGTGAAGATTGTCTCCATCAGTGCATTGTTGCTGCTTTTCACTGGGTTCCATTTCAATAATTAAAAGATTCCTGTACAAGCTAATAATGGTGTGTTTGAACCCCTCTAGATGTAAGAATAGTGTTATCAACATTACTGTTGTCACAGCCTTTTGGTCTTGTTGCAGCTCATAACACTGAGAGAACATGCTATAGATGAAGAACACAGAGCTCACGGATTTCTCCACCAGCATTTGTTGCAAGTCCAGATTTAGTTCAAGTTCTAATTGCTGTATCCTTTTGGTGTGATTAAACCATCATTCCTTGCCTTTAAGGATCAATCCTTTGGACTGGAGGTTGAGAATCAAATTGCCTCTGTGCCCTGAAGTCTGAGAATCAAATGAAGAAGTTTACTACATGGAGACTTGAAATTTTAGTTGAACTAAGTCTAAAAAAATGACCAGAGAACTTTTTACTGTGATAGGGAATTAATCTCCCATTTCTACAAGAAATGTTGTACAGGAAAGTCTACACGGAATGGAGCAAGGCATGGGTATGTTATTGGAAAAGGAACATTTCATCTTCATAAATGAAAAAAAGCCACTCAGCAGCCTGCACTGAAATAGAAGTTGTTGGTACAGGAATGCCCAGCAGTTGAAGTTTACAATTAATCCACAAATTTGAGATAAGGAAAACAAATTTCTGTTAGGAATTCTTTGGCAGCAAGTATGGAAATGAATAAACATTTGAATGACAATCACTTCTAATCAGGCACCTACAGAGGATCATTAATATAAGGTAAAGATGTGTTGTTGTGAACTGCAGCTGTAATGGCCAATTAGCCATCCAGCCAGTCATTCCAGAGAGGTACCAACTCTTCTGAGCTGATATTTTCCAATGTATCAAAAAAAATTACAGCAACTGGAATAACAAGTGAAGCTGAGGTGTTGGAATAGCTTGCAATGCAGGGAAGTTTTTAATCATATGACACAGTCTTGCAAAAAAAAGCACAGGAGCAGGAATCATGAATATGAACTCTTAACATTTTTTCTTGGATTTGAAGTAACAACTGGAAAGCTGTATTTTTCATCTCAAAACAAGCGCTCTCGTGTTTCTGGCCTCCCTAGAAAACATTAAAGCTGAGATTTTAAATTAAGTCATGCAAACTTGAAGGGCACTTAGGAGGCATCAAGACCATCCTCTTGCCCTGGGGTGGTGTAAGTGATCACTCCTCTGTCATTCCCAGCAGATGCTTGTCTCATTTTTGTTTAAAAACACAATTTTTGGAAGCTGCACAAATATGTCCAGGAAATCTCTTCCTTTGCTTTGCTGTTTTTGCCACATAACAATTCTCTCTTCATATCCAGTCTGACTCTGCTTGTAGTTTAAACCTTTTATTTCTTGTTCTTTTCATTGTGGCTTAGGGCAGCTTTGAATCTACTCCTCTTTTCTGCCTTTAATGTGACTGCAAATTGTTATCAAGCTAACATGTAACATACCTCATTCTTTTCTTCACTGACTTAATGATGCTGATTAATTAACCTGTTAGGTTATAGCTTCTTAATTTATCATTACACCTATATTTTCTCCACTTGGATCACAGCCTTGTGGAAGAAAGGTGACTCAAACTGGATCACCTAAGGTCTTCCAAATGTATAGAGAAGAAGAATTTCCTAATTTCTTTATTCATGTGTTCTAGTATATATGTGTTTTTGTGCACCTGAGTATGGCATTAAACATTCTCTAAAGCCCCCAAATATTTTCAGATCTTTTTGTAATTTGTCTGGCTCTTCCTGTAGGCCAACATACTTGCAGTATATTCTGGTTTGATCTCTTCAAGCAGTTTTATAAGTTTACCCTTTTATTTTATCATTCAGGTCACTGAGAGTGCTGAATAGTACCTGGTCTAGACCACCTCTTTGACACCTCTTTTTTGTTTTCATAGTGAACCATTGATAATTGCTCTCCAGAAATGGTTTTCAACCAGTTTTGCACCCACTGTATTGTATTTTCATCAGCATCCAGTGGGATATTGCATTGGAAATCAGGAACATGTGATAACTATTTAGATGTGCTTGAGAGTTCAGTGAGTATAGATGTATTAATATGCATTTGGATTTTTTGACTGTTCAGTGAATGGATGCACATTTTTACTGGTGCAGCTGGTGCTTTTTAAAAGTGATGCATAGAAATTCACTTACTAATGAAAATTGCTAAGATATCATAAAGTAAAGAGATGGGTTATTGGGTTCAGAAAACCAAAACTGGCACTGAATCTAATTACCAAGGGGGAAGGTATGCTGGCGTGAATTTGATGGAGATTTTATGTAAATCCCGTCCAGCCAGTCCAGTCCAGCGTTTAATTTACAAGTCTAATGGACAGTAAGGGTGTGCACACTGCCGATGGTGGGTAAGCAGCAAAGCAGCTGCTCTGGTGAGCTACCAACTCAAGTGAATGATAGACATGTTACAGTCTCTGCCGTGGGTTTTGTCTGCAGTACCTGGTGCTGGGGATGATCAGAATACAGCGACCCAAAGCTTAGATTCGTGGCATTAATTTTGTGTAGAATAGGATTCTGAATCCTACAGACTTGTACTACTTAACAGCACTGATTGCCAAAACACCCACAAAAACTATCCTAAAAATAAGAATAATAGCTGATGGGCACCAATCATTCACCTTTAAGCACTCAGGAGTTTCCCAGATTTTAAAGCAGCCTGTGGTCTGTTTCCAGACCGAGTTTGTGGATGTAAGGTCTCTGCAGGCTGTAGTTCATTCTGGAGTCGAAGCTGTATGGCACGGAAGTGACATGAGGGTTTTGTGTGTTTGAACCAATCCAGCAGACAGCACAATGACCTCTTCTGCTTTCCATGTTGTTATTCTTTCCGTGGCTCCCAAACCAAAGCATGAACAAGATGTTTTTCACTCTTTGATGAAATTTCTTGAGTTACGAACAGAATCTCACCTGTAACATGAGGTTATTCTTGCATGATCAGAGCTCCACACAGTCCTGCCCTCACAACCTAAGTACCTCACAGCAAACTCCTTGAGCTACACAGCTAAGAAAAGCTGGCTCTTACAGTAGGAAATGTGTACTTGCTAAAGGAAAGGCTTAGTGTAAAGGATGTAACTATAATTTATGCCATAAGCTCTCCACATGTTTTTGTGCACAGCTAGAAACCTCTTTGGCTTTTGCAAGCCTTCTTCCATTTCAGAATTAGCAGAATAAATTTCAGCTCAGTGCCCTTTCCCTACCCAGAGTCAGTTTAAACTTGGAGAATTGTATATACAAAAGAACAAGCCTCTGAAGGTGACATTTGACTCTGTATTCTCTGTAACATAGCTTATAATGTTGTATCATCTGAGTTAACTTAGAAGTTGTAAAAAAAAACAGGGAAAAAATATGAGATTTACCCAGAGCTTCAGAGAGTGGTCAGGGCACAGTCTCCTGGGTTTTGAACTGCTTAAACTCCACCAGCTTCAGTGGATTCTGCTGATTTAGATCATGCAAGTGGCTGGGCTTAGATTGCACTAGTGGTGTTAAGGCATATTCAGGCAAACCCTTTATTCATCAGTTCTGTGATGAGCACTTCATGCATAGCATCTTCTTTATCATTCCTCCCCATAATTCGATGTTAACATTTTCCCTTTCCTTGGTCTTTAAGATGTAAATAATCATCTGATTAAATATCTCTTGAGAAGATTATGCTATGGATAGAGGACTGTCACTGCACCCCTCACAATCAATGTTTCACTTGTTTATGTGATATATGTACACCTGTGAGTAGTTGCCATTACCCTTGATTGCAGCGTGGGAGACTCCTAGCTTAAAACACAACCATGCAAAAATCTGTCTTTTTTAAATAGTGTCTTTTTGCAAATGTGAAAGCAAGGAAATGCACTGACTGTAGATAAAGCAACATTAATGCTGAGAAAAAAATATTGTAACAGGAGCGTAGCAGTCACTAAAACCGCTTTGCTCCCTCCATTGCTGCTACCATGAGCACTGTGCCTTATACAGAACATTTCTTAGCAGGAAAAAAAGCTTGATTTTTTCCTAGAAGCAAAATTCCCTCAGTGTCTAATGCTCGGTACACACTGTGGTTGGGTGAGGCATGAGATACCTTTGCTTATCGTCTTACCTGAGAAATTAACTCACTTTGGCTCCTAGAAATGCTGCATGTGGGTTAACACTGAGCCAGGGAGCTGTACAGAGCAGAACAAAAAAAAGGGCAACATATCAAACGTAGGGAAGTTTCCTACTAATATAATGCAGGAATAGCATTAGGTCCAGTGTTATTTAACATCCTTGTTAATGATCTGAAAGAGGAGAGTAAACAGCTGGTTAATGAAATTCACAGATGATACTAAATTGGAGACATTATAAATATCACTGAGGGCAGCAAAATAATAGAAAGGGAACTGAGATCAGAAACATGCCTAGGAAATAAGGAAAGGAATGTCAGCTGGGACAAATGTAAGGTAATGCCCGGGGGGAAATGGGAACAGCTCTGCTGCCTGGGAAGGGAAGCAGGACAAGCAGGATCAGACTGATTTCAAATGCACCCCAGTTCTGCAGCACAGCCCAAACCCCAGCAATCCACAGCAGCTTTGCACTACAAATATTGCCCCAGCCTTAGTGACCAGGTCCTCTGCACCACAGAGTGGGGAAAAGGCTGGAGTATGACCAGTGGGACTCCTCTCCTCTGGGAAATCCGCTCCTGGCTGGTACACTGGCTTTTAGGCTGCTTTGTGTTGCCACTGAGAGGCAGAACAGCTTTAGCAGGCTGAGAACTGGACCTGAAGGATGAAGAAGGACTATCTAAGGTAGCACAAAGAAAGGCAGACCACGAAGAGAAGACAGTAGGAGTGTGAAAATGAAAATATAATTAAAAATTGAAATTTCAGCCTGGGTGTCAGGGGAGAAGCTCCTAACTAATCTGCAGAATAGTCTTCTGAGGAAAGTGGTGGAAGCCCTGTCGTTTAGGAGTTTTAAACACAGAATGGGGAAAACACTGGAAAGCACATCAGAGGAAACAGGCAAGAGTAGGCAGGGTGTGGGCTACGTGTGTGTCCAGCTGGTCTTCTTAGGCTTATCAAACCAAGATAAAAATCTCTCCAATCTTACGCTATCACAGAGTGCTTCACACAAATGTGTTGATTCTGGAGAATGTCTGTACGTCTCAGAGGCATTTCTACCAAAATACCTTTGCTGCACTGTACTGAGATTTCTTCAGTGAACTTACAAGTTTTCTTATCTGTGGCTGAATAGATGTCAGTCACGCTAAAGACCGAAAAGGAGGAAGAGCATTAAAGCTCTCCTTTGCCCTAGGTAGCTCTCTTTTTCAGCATGTGCCTGTTCTTAGCTCTGTGCTGAGAACATTAAAACTGGTTAGCATGGATGTAAAAAATTTTACTACTGTAATTACAGCAAAAGGCTACCTGTCAAGAAAATAAATGCAAGTAATCAAACATAGCTGCGAATCTGGCTTTGAACTGGGAGAGCCATTCAGCCATGCTGCAAGGAGGCAGAGTTCCCAGTGACGTCAGGGGCTTATGCCAGAGCACGATGGGGCTGGGAACCAAAGCCACCACATCAGAACCAATACTCTGGAATTTAACTGCAGCTGTCAGGCTATGCAGCAGTGGGAATTTAGGCCTGCATGTTGTCCTGTTCCTTTCTGAGTATTTCCAAGTGAATTTAGAAAGGTAGGTGAATATATATATATATATAGGTATATAGCTAACAGAATGGAAAAAGATTTTTGAAAAGGTGATGAGGAAATATGAATTATCTAAGAATACAGAGAACGCGTAAAATGCTAAATGCAAATCTGACCAAGAAAGTTACCTCTCCACTACAGAGTCTCACTCAGAGATGGCTTACCTAGACCTTCCAGAATCTGAGTGGAGAAACTATAGATATAAAATCATAAATGAAACTTGGGTGATTGCTCTGTAACCCCTGCTAGAGCCATTCACTTGGTTATAGCTGCAGCAAGTATGGTGTATATGTGCATTTAGGCATTATGATTTTTCACCTGCATTTGAGCTTACTGGAATTTGTACCAACTATATTATCTGTACCAGCAAGAGGAGGCCTGATGTAGAGCTTGGTGATGAAAACTAAAGCACTGTCATTCCCTTCTTTGGCTTTGGATTAGATCTTAATTTTATTTGTTAAGTTCTAGGGATTCAATCAGGTGTAACTATTTCTTCTACTCCAAAAATCTGACAGCGAAATCATATGCAATAGTTTCAGAAAAGTGTCAATTTAATAATAATCTTATAATAAAATAATACCTTGTTCTTATATTCCATTTTCATCTATAGATTTGAGTGCTTTAAAGATATAGTCTCCATTTTACAAATGGTAAACTGAATTTTTGCACACTGTAAGTAGCGTATCTGTCATTAGGAGAACACAATACAAGCTCTTAGTTTCTCACGTGCTGTTTCAATAAAAGGAACCCCATTCAAGATTAACAAAGAGCATCAGTTCGTATGCATCATTTTTGCACTCTCTGAAGAAGTACATTTCATATCTTGGATATTTATTCGAGCAGGTGGGAGAGAGAGGGGGGAGAGGAGGGGATCAGTGTTTGCCCCACAGTGCCCCAAAATACCAGTCTTTGCCAGGTCCCAGCACATTGATGCAGTTGTCAGACCCTTTGTACAGGGGTGGAAACTCCTAGACAAGCTAGGAAGAGGTTTTTGTGGTCAGAACCTCAGGGTTAAGCAAATGTCTAAATTTACTTAGAAGTTAGGATCTCAAATGTCTGGAAGGATTTAGGTCTTGGTGATTTGGTGTTAGAAGTGAGGATGAAACTAATAATCATGATCTCTGACCCTGTGCTCCAGCAAACTTGTATAATGGAATCATTCCAGTTGTATTAAAGAGAACTTCTCCCAGAATCAGTGTTGCTGATACCCTCTATTAGAGCTGCCTGGATAAAGAAAATCCCCTTCAGATCAATGGGGTTCTCCAGCCTGCTCACAGTTCCTGAAGATTTATGAAGTGAGCTTTGAAAGGGAACTTCTCTGATGGTTGGATGCTGGCACTATGTCCCACAGTTTGACAGGATACTTGGCATTCTTCAGGAGATTCCAGATAATTATTCTGAATGTTGATTTTTGGATGAAACCTGCTCTTTGTCATTTCAAAAAAAATATTGCCGAAACATTTCCAAGATACGTGGCTTTTATCAAAAAAGGACTGTTTAATTTCTGTTCTGCTACATTTTATGTTTATGATGTCTGACAATCCTGTCTGTACCCAATATCCCATCTGAGTCCTTGATGGGTCTTCATGATCAACTGCTGCTCAGGTTTCTGAAATATTTAAATGCCCTGTTGATCCTGTAAGGGTTTTTGGAGCCCATCAAAGAGTGAGGCATTTGCAGAAGTCTCCTTCACTCTTATTCTTTCCTATTTTCCTACTCAGTTTCGAATACTTGAAAACACCTGGGCTGGAATGGTGCAAATAAATGACATCTGATCCTAAAAGCTGGAAAACATTAAGTTCACTTGAGAGGAACAAATTTCCTGCAGTATTCAGGGGAACTCCTCGTGATGTTCAATAGAAGTCCCCATAACTCCTGGAGCTGTTGGAGGCACTCAAACTATTTTCCTGTAGGTTGGAGTTGAGATCAGGGTTACAGGAAGCTTTTTGAACTGAGAAATGATTTTGACAGGGTAGTCAAAATGTTCCATCTCAAAACCTTGGGCTTATTACTGAGAAATAAAGAATTTCTTTGTCCCAATTTTTTTGTTTCTTTGCCCTGCTGCTAACTCTGATCTATTGGTTCCCTATGACTTCTCAGAAATGTCTTGCCTTTCATGTGTGCAGGGAGCTGTTTGCAAAGCAGTCCTGCACCAAACAATTTTACTTTTTGTGGTCTATATTGCAGTAAACCTATTTATAAATCAGAATTTTAACTTAAAGTAAAACTAGGATTTTATGACTAAATCATTATTGTATAGCTTCAGAATAATAAATCAGTCACTTGTATCCTAAGTGGAAAGTGAAGATTTATAAATCAAAGCATTTTATTTAGGAATTTCTCAGGGTGATTTGTAAATCTGCTGTAGAATTTGTAAATCCAGATTGGGGTATGTAAATCCATTTCATGACTTATAAAGCAGTTGAATGTTTTAGCTAAATCTAATGTTTAAAATAATGATTTCTGAATCAAAACTTTCTGCTAAAGATTTACTGGTGAGTTTTATAAATCAGAGGCAAGATATATAACTCAAACTGTGAGAAGTGCAGATTTATAAATCCAACTTGTAAATCAACGGAAAAAACATCATGTTTTACACTAAATAATATTTTACAAATGGCACCTCATACATCATGCAATTGCCACAAATCTTCTGCATGGGAGTCAGGGTACATAATGTGTGACTGAATCAAAAAGAAAAACTGTGGGAGAGGCAGCAGAGTGGGTTAAATGCTCGGCTCGAGCCCTCCAAGGCTTGGCTTGTGTTACCTGCAAACCAGGATCAGTGGTGTCGACCTAGTCCGTAGTGGACATTTGTCCAAATCAATACCCCATGGCATAATTCATAACCTTGGCAGTGGCAGCAGAGGGGAGGCCCCACACAGGACTAACAGGGCTGTTGTAGATCATGATTGAGAAGCATTGGCAGAGTTATGTAGGGAACCTTATGCAGCACCTGTCTGCAATGCACCTGTTATAGCAGGCTGTCCCTTCTACAGCAGCCAAAATCCACGAGAAAAAAAAAGCCCTAAAACCCCCTCAAACCCGAAAGCCTAAACCCAATAATCTAACAGACCTTTCCACTAATGCAATGACTAGATAAGGGCAAAAAAAAAGTGAGATTCTAGTTGTATGCAGACATCATTAAAAGGGTTAAGGAGAAATCCTCACTTTTCACTTTATATTTTTTATATTAGTACGCCGGCACGCTGGCCGGGCTGGGATGGCAGCAGCTTGTCCAGGTGTGTCCAACACAAAGGTAGAACACCCTGTGGCACCTCGGTGCCTCGCTAGCCAGCCTCCCAGCCCGGGCGGTGCAGGGCACGGAGCCCAGCGTGCCTGGGGCTTGTGGATAGCCCAGGCGCGGCCAGAAACAAATGAGCAGAGGTGGCCCTCGGCCAGTGTTCCAAGGGTTTATTGTAGGAGCTCCCTCAAAGGGGACCAGATCCGAAGAGGACAAGACAGGTGACTGAGGGGATTTAAAGGGATACAGGGAAGGGGGCGGGGTGACACCACAGGGACCTATAGGAAGAGGAGAAAGGGGGGACAAGTCAGGACACCTTCCCGTAGGGGACACAAGGGGTGTCTGTCAGCTGTAGACTGAACCGCCCCTCAGGAATCCTAGAAATTCAAAGGCAGAAGCCATCTTCACAGAATGGGGTTTTACTCTTTGGTACCAGCCCACCAAATCTCTTTTTCTGAGCTCTGTGGCCCCCTGGTTGGTTCATTCACCACAACAATTTTTCAAAGCAATTTTTATTCCCACAGCAGATCTTAGGTCTAGGGGCAAATATTAGAGAATGAGATTGGTCTACAGCTTCTGTAGGAGCTTCACATCTGGGTGACTGGAGATTCTAATGCTGATTTGGAAGTGGTGGGTTCGCATTTCCACAGCTGTGGAAAACTGGGGGTTTTGCCCCTTATCACTTATTTAGAGCCAAAAATGTGCCTTAGATGGGCAACTGCCATCATAGTGCATTCCCTTTCCTTCCACCTTCCACCTTCATTGCTCACATGAAGCTGCAGGTCTTGGGCGTGGGGTTTGATGTCCCACATCTGCCTCTCCTTGGGTGTGGGGTTTGATGTCCCGCATCTGCCTCTTCTGGTCCTTTTCAGCAGGACAGGCAGAGCTGTGGTGGCCTCCAGGAGCTCAGGCACTCCCAACCCAGGTGCAGCAGCAGGCCTCCATGGACACTCGGCTCTTCTGCCTTCTTTAGTGGGCAAATACACTCAAAAGGGAAGAACTGAGGGTTGGTATCCAAGTCAGAAAACTACTTGTTACAGAGAAAAATGATAGAGGGAGAAGGTATAGCCGTCCTTGCTTCTGACAGTGTTTTTCACCTGGGAACAGCTTCCTGTCACCTACCTGCGAGTGAAAAATATCTTGTGTCTCAAAATATTTTTTCAGAATTCAACTGTTGGGAGGTTAAAAAATTAACCAGGAATATCAAGCTGAGATTTTTAGATGAGTGCCACTAATTTTTATAACAGAATCTTTAATTGACTTTTTTTCAGAATTCAGTTCAGGAGCTCTGTATATTCCCTAATGAAAATGTTGGGTTAAAATAGAGCTGAAATTGAGAATGAATTTTTGGTAACTTGGGGTTAAAAGAAAAGAGGGTGTTGTAATTATCCCTAAAACAACAATATTCAATAGACACAAAGAAACTTAAAAGAAAGGCAAAAATGTTAAAGTAGGGAAATGCCTAATTAAGGCAAGTAAACAACCTTCACTGTGCCCTGTAGTGATGCCATACAGTAATTATGTAGCAATACATTTTATTGTCCACTGGAACTGATTTTTTGATCCTTTGAATTTTATATTTCTGCCTTCCTTTGCAGCATCACTACATGGCAGGGAGATAAGGATGGGCTGAGGGAGGAGGAGTGAGCTGGCATGTGGAGGGTGGCTTTGAGGGGAGCAGCAGGCAGGAGCAAGGGCATGAAGGGAGGAGGAAGAGTCATTTAGGGACAAAGGAGTCTAAGGGACAATTGTGCATAACAGAGCGAAACCAGGGCTGGGCAAGTTGGCTTTTTGAGGATTTTTGGCGTTGTTAGCAACAGAGAGGAGCTGGGCTTTTGGATTTCTTTAAAGCCAGACTGCAGAGGGAGTGAGTGGCAGTGCTAAAGTGGGACCATGGGCCCATGACTGGGGTAGGAATGTCTCAAACAGGTTTTGTTCACCAGGGAAGATTTCTGCAGAGCTGCACCAAGAGTCATAAAGTCGCTTTTTCAGATTTGTTTCTTCCTATATCCTTGCTTCAGAGCCATCATCTGTTCAGCTGCAGTATCCCATGGAGCCAAAGCTGCCTTCCAAGGGGTCATGCAGCTACACAGACTTTGTTTGGTGGCCAAGTCTTCTACAGTGAAAACTGTGCAACATGAATCAAAGATTTCTTATGCTTCCACTTGTTATGATTATTAAGACTGCACCATCAAAATTAGGAACTGAGCGGACATTCCCACAGCCTGTTACACAATTAAATAGGACAACCTTTGCTAGATTCCTCAGTAACTGGAGCCTCAATACAGTCTGCAGCAAACTGCAACACTTGGAATATTCTGAGAGCTTTTGATGCTGCTGGTAAAGCCTTTGAACCAGTGGAAGGCAGATAGTGTGTTAAAATGCTAAAATATTTTTAATTTTTTTTTATTAATCAAAGCATTCCTGGACAAATCATTCCAACTTATAAACTAGGACAGGATATGGTGCAGTTTTCAAACACTGCAAAAAGGTCATCCCTCACTGTTAAGTGCTTAAGCTTATCTATAAAGCCTTCAATTGCATTTTTTAGTTTCCTATCTCCCTTTGGATTTACAGTCCAGCAGAGATATAACCTTTTTTTCCCCTTTCCAATACTTGCATTTCTTTAATAACAAAGTTCTATTGCAATTTTTCTCTTGTAAATGCTAGACAAATGTTTTTGTTTTATCTTCTCATATTCCAAATAGGCGTTGAGTGAGTTGCAGTCAGTCCCTCAGAGAAAAACCTCTGACTGAATTTCTTCTTTGGGAAACAATGTAAAACTGTGTGGGCCTGCAACTGACCTGGCAGTTGTCTAAATACATTAGGATAAACTGCTTTAAAAGGCAAGGTTGTGTCTGATTCCTCTGAAGTGGTTGCAGTTTCCTCAGCCAGCCTTCCCTGTTCTCCAGCAAGGTCTGGAATCCAGGGGCAATGCTCAGAAAAATCTGGGCTTTATTCCAGGAGGAGTAACAAAGAAGCAGATACTTAAGTGGTTTTGAATGCAGAGAGCCTTATTCAGAGACATTTCAAATATCACTCTACTATTTGTCATGGATTTTTGTCTTATAAAATTTTGGTTCTTAATAGGAGACAAAGTTGTATGGCAATAAAGTCATATCCCTTAAGCTAGATGGCAATACTTGGGAAGCCTTGTGTTGAAAGCGGAGCTGGGTCTTGCGCCATGATAAGGAATTTCTGATAACACCGACCTCGTCAGCTCGTGCAGAGAGTGCAGTCCTGAGCTAGGTATGGCAGTAGGAAAGGTGGGGATAGGAGGGTCGCACTGCTGAATGCAATCACTATCAGGAAATCCAAGTCATGATCCTAATGCAAAACTCAACACAGCAGGCTGTGCTTCAGTGGCTGCAATCACCAGAAGAAACTAAGAATATTTCCCTTGCACCACACCTCACATCTCAGAAAGCCCAAGTGCAGTTGTATGGTTGCCTGATTTACAGGCACGTTTACCAGAGCTAATTGCAGTTTTCATACCCTGGTGATTTGCTTCCAAATCACAGAAACTGGTTTAAGAATCCCATCACCTCCTCTTTGTCTGGAGGTGTATTCTGAAAATGCGAAATAAAAATACTGAGGTAAAAAAGATACAGAGGTGGATTAGGTGACAAAGATGCATAAGAGTTACTTGCCAGTTTTGTGGAAATATAATGTCACATTAATACCCACATCTTCTGGTTATACATGATGACATTGCTATTCCTACAAGGAACTGAACTTTCTCTATGAAAATACATAAATGCTACTCCAGTCTTGCACGTAGCAGAATGCTTCATATAATTTACAAGCATCATATCCAATTTAGTCAAATCCATATTCTACAGAGGTTGAGTGTCAAGACTGAGTATTTGAGCCCAAAATATTGGATTTTAAATAGGACTTTTGGGTCACCTTGCAGCTCAGAATTCCCACCAGTGACAGTACCATCAGGATGAGTTACCAAACCATGGTGTCCGTGCCAGAAGCAGCAGGCAGCCCTGCCTCTTGGGTCCCCATCATAGACATCTTCAGCATGATGACAGGACAATATTTCTATGGTGCACATCTCAGCAGTCACAACTTGGAAGTGGCACAGGAGACGGGACACCCTGCAGGGTATAAAGAAGAGATAATCTATAAAACTGGTATCTGTCTTGCTCCAGAAGAAGCCATATCGTCTTGTAGCACAGCAGACAGAGCTGATGGCAGGAGAGTGTGTCACTTTTCCATCTATCCATTGCTGCCCTCGTGTCCTTGCAGCCTTGGACACAGCTTTGCTGCTTGCGTGATGTCACCAGCACTGGCACAGAGAGGGGTGTGAAGTCTGATTTCCTTCATAATCTGTAGAATATAATGGTACAGAGTGTGCTGCAGTACCAGCTCAGACTTCCCAGCTGTGGTTGGTGGTAATACTGATGCTAATGATGAGCAGTAATAAGCAGTACTGATACTTAAACTCTTGCTAACATCTTTAGTCATCTTCCTGACCTTTTCCCCTTTCCTGGCTTGCAATATTCATTTAAAATGAATATATCATTATATAATCATGGAAGATGACTTTCCTTGTGTTTGCACTTTTTCATACTATAAGAGAACCAAATTTTTTCCTTTTTTTTTTTTTTTGGCAGTAAATGGATTTGCAAACTGTTCATATCAGAGATTTAATAAAAAATTATTCATCATCTGCTTGAAGCTTTTGTGTGCAAGGGCTTCTCATCCTCTTTCTTCATTTGTAACAAACATAATTCATAAACTTTGTCTGACAAGGGAAAGTAGTTTTTCTTCTGCTGCTAACTCTTTTATTTCAGTTTCAGAAAAAGACAAAAAAAAAAAAGGGAAAACAAGGAACTCTCAATGCTGCCATTCATTTGGAACCATTTCTTCATCCAAATTTTAGGAATCATTTCTACCTTGTAAGGTTTGGCTTTCAAACTAGTAATTCGAGTGAAAGGTACAAATCTTCCTCAGAGAGCAATGGCTGGTAACTGCTAAAGTGCTGTATGGGTTTCTAATGCCATTACCCTCAGAGGTAAAGGGAAATTCTGGTTATTCTGGGTTGCAGTTTCCTAATGTGTGTCTTCTGTCTTTGCTTGACAATTTAAATGTCCCCAGCTCCCATTGCAGGGTGATTTTTAGCATAAGTACCTGCCTTGATCCATGTTGCAGTGTGTTCCTTTCTGCTTGGGAGTCAGGAGTTAACCTGGATATACAGAGACAGAGGCTTGAGTGACAATCCACTCATAGAGTACAGTCCAGAAAACAATGCAAGATAAGACCAAAGGACGTGTTATTCCACCAGGGATGAAAAAACCAAAACTGTTTGGTGAGCCAGGCATAAGACTGACCCGCAAAGCCATCTGCTTCAGGAAAAAGGTTTTTGTGTTAAAATTTTTAGGTAAGTACATAAGAGTTTATGATGCCATTTTGGCTCAAAAATCAGCAGAGGAAGCTTTTTTAGTATAAGGAACTATCTTGTATTTTTTAAGATTTTGGGATGAACGCCCTGGAGATGTCTTGGTTATTGATGAAAGGTAAAATAATTGCTAAATCAAAAAGAGAGAATGATGCCTCTTGTGTTCTCCACCAGAGAAACACAGCAGGATGCAAAGGATCCTGTTCTTTTCCTGGCATTTCCAACATGGTTTTGCATCCAAGAGCCTTGGAAGATCCTGAACTTCCCTCTCAGCTAGTGAGAGCTCTTTCAGGCTGACATAAACTCTGGATGTATTTTACTTGTTAAAACATGCAGTGCAAGGTCCAACACTAAACAAATTTCTCCACCTTTTTGTTACCTTTTTTCAAGCACTTTCTCCCGTGTATCGTATTTAAAACATGCAGCTAATTTGTCCAAAGAAAGGAGTGCTTTGGGAGGCCTTGCCTCTGCTTGGATTCATCCCATGCAGAGCAGAAGGTGTGCAGGTGCCTTCCTGCTTTGTTTTACACATGCCCTGGAATCAGACGGGCTTGGAGGGATCTGTGGGGCAGGGAAGCCCAACCCCTTGTTCCACACAGGCTATAGTGAAAACTGGAGCTGGTGGCTGAGGGTTTGTTTGTCTGCCTGTGCAGATGTAAAATTAACATCTCCACGGATGGAGACTCTGCATCCTCTCTAGGGAAACTGTCCCAGTGTGTAAATAATCTTGCTGTGAGTTTTTTTCTCCTTTAACCCACTTGGATTTCCTCTTCTGCAACTTGTGACCATTGCTTCTTGTTCTTTTGCTGAGACGAATCCCTCCTATAACCTTGCCCTAGCTGGTATAAATCTGCAGTTAGATTATTCCAAAACTCTCCTTCTCCAGGGTAAACCGATTTAGTACCCTCAAATTCTCCTCTCATGTCTCCAGTCCACTGGACTCTCCATTGCAGCTGAACTGTGACTATATCTATAGCTATAAAATTAGTAATTTTGTCATTAAGATGACTGGCCTGTGGGATACTTGTAGCTCTGAAAAAATACACAACCATGTTTTTCTCTTTCATAAAATTACCCAAAAGCATTTATGTAATAAGGATGCTAAAATAATCTTGATTATACTTGTTTATATCAATTCTCATCAGACATGATAAATATTAATGTAAGAATGAGTGTTAAGTAAATCGAGATGATCACAAAACAGCACTTTAAAACAGCATTATCATCCAGTGGATCACCCTGTCTACAAAGGATGGCAATAAAATGTATCAGTTGACCTCATAATTTGCTTTCATTTGTCTGTGTTCCTTATGAAACTTGGAAACTGATATGAAATGTGGAATCAAGGCTTTGATTTATTAAGGTAGAATGAGTTCAACAAGTGCTATAAAAAACACTTGATTCTGATAGTTAAATTTTGTTTGTGTGAGACTCTCCAGGACAGCATGTGGCTCCCTGCTAACAATGTGTGTTTTTTGATTTTAACAAGACAGTCAGGGAAAGTTGAGATGGGAGAAACTGACAATTAGAAGGAGTTTAATGTTAAAAACCCCAACAAACCAACAAACCCAAAAGATGCTTGTACAGAATTATAGCAGTGAGAGCTGCCTGAGTAACATCAGCTGATCTGGCAAGATCTTTCTAAGGAAAGAAGAGGAGCTTGGGAATTTAAGGGAGACAGTGAGTGAACGTAGATAGTTCTACTAGCTCCATGAACTAACCTTAGTGACAGCTGCTGAGGCTCAAGTAAGGACTTTGTGTGTGCACTGTAGTTAAGTTTCTTTCCTGTTTGTTTTGGTTTTGGTTTATTTTTTTTTTTAATTTCCTTCCTTGCATGTGGATTGTATGCAGTGAGGTGGAACCCTGTGTTCTGGTTGTTTGGCTGTGCTCTGTAAGGTGCTTCACTTGCTCTCTTGAAATGGCCGTGCTGCTAACAAAGGGATGTCCAAACGTGGATCTGGAGCTGGGTGTGCATGAAAGGTGCCTGTGATTAGACAGTGCTTTGGCAGGGCCTTTGAGCTGCTGTGTGTGTGTGTGCTGCAGTGGTGCGTGCTGCAGTGGTGCGTGCTGCAGTGGTGAGCGCTGCAGTGGTGTGAGCTGCAGTGGTGTGTACTGCAGTGGTGCGTGCTGCGGATGCATGGCTGGCAGAGGTGCGTGCTGCNATGTGCACTGCAGTGATGCGCACTGCAATGGTGCGTGCTGCAGTGGTACGTGCTGCGGATGCATGGCTGGCAGTGGCACGTGGCTGGCAGTGGTACGTGGCTGGCAGTGGTGCGTGCTGCAGTGGTGCGTGCTGCAATGGTGCGCGCTGCAATGGTGCGCGCTGCAGTGGTGCGTGCTGCAGTGGTGCGCGCTGCAGTGGTGTGCACTGCAATGGTGTGAGCTGCAGTGGTGTGTGCTGCAGTGGTGCGTGCTGCAGTGGTGTGTGCTGCGGCTGCACAAATACAACCAGTGCCTGCGGCTGGTGGCATCTTTCTGCTTGTACAAATACAAATTCCTGCACCAATACAAATTCCTGCACAAATACAACTGAAGAGAAGCTTTCGTATTTCTTTCATGTGCTTTTTCTCTGCTGTTTTTTTTCATTTCCTTGCAATCACTGATAGGTTTTCTGGGCCATGCCCAGATGATTAACTGCAGTTTAGCTCAAGGCTTCATAAAATGTANTGCAGTGGTGCGCGCTGCAGTGGTGTGCACTGCAATGGTGTGAGCTGCAGTGGTGCGTGCTGCAGTGGTGTGTGCTGCGGATGCACGGCTGGCACCAGTGCCTGCGGCTCGTGGCATCTTTCTGCTTGTACGAATTCCTGCACCAATACAAATTCCTGCACAAATACAAATAACTGAAGAGAAGCTTTCGTAAGTCTTTCATGTGCTTTTTCTCTGCTGGTTTTTTTCATTTCCTTGCAATCACTGATAGGTTTTCTGGGCCATGCCCAGATGATTAACTGCAGTTTAGCTCAAGGCTTCATAAAATGTAGCTTTCAAATGAGTTAGTGAGTGATGAGTTACATCGGAGTGGTGTATGTAGAGCTAGGAATGGCAGCTCTTGCTACTACTTAGGATAATATTAAAAAAAAAAGAGCTGGAAAATTCAAATTTAGAGAGATTTAATTTAAGAGATCGTGTTTATTGTCCTGGGTGTGGGAAGCATGTTTCTTATTCCATCATCTGGTATCAGTCAGGCTGCTTCCCCTTTAAGTCGGTAGCCAAACTGCTGATTGGTAATGAGGGAGGACAGGTGCTATTGTGTGAAACCAGGCAAACAAGTGCTGCTGAGATGAGGGCCCTGGGGATGCTCCAGGAGCAGCCAGAGCTCCCCAGGGGTGCTGTGCTTCTGAGCTTCCTCCCTGTGTGTGACACCAGGAGCCTGCACTTGTCAAGCCATACTAGAGTTATTGTGGAAAACACTTTTAAAATTAATTATATTAATGAATGTTGAGTATTACCTGATTTTATTTTTTTTTCCCTGTGTGGTTCTCTTCCTTAATCCCTGCCCTGATTGGTGATAATGTTTCTGTATAGCAGTGAGTAGCATGGACTTGGAGAAGTTAATAACTGCCCGTGTATGCTTGGAGGTGAATAGGATATGAAACGCTTCTAATTTTGAAAGCAAAAGATAATTATTGTGGTAGATGAAGAAATAGCACAACTCTTTATGGATGAAGAAAAACCAGAAGGATTCAAATTTCCCCATGTCAGAAGTTTGATGACAATAATTGCGTTTTAAAAAACCCCCATTCCTCATTGAGCATATTCAGGCTTGTTGGGCTTTGTTCTAGTCTTTTTAAAAAACGTGCTAATTGTGATAGTGTTAGTATCAGCTTAAAGTGTTGCTGAAAGTTTTTGTGTATGTTTGTGGATTTATGATCATGAGGAACACCTGTTCCACGAATGATAGGTGGACTCTCTATGGTCTGATACTGGATTAACCTGGTCAAAATTTTGTGGAAAAATTATCCAAGTGAGGATTCAAAATGATTTCTTAGTTAGCGAATTCTAAGCTGTTGATGTCTTTTTCTATTTTAGACTGTAAAAACAAGACCAGTTATGTTGTTAGCTGGACTTTGAAAATGCAAATAATTATGTAATTAAGAATGTGCTTCAGTTCTATTACACTACCCATAAAATTCCACAATCTTAAAACCAACGTGTTTTAAAATATTTTACTAAATATAATTCATGTAACTGAATTTTATATCCTACCAAGTTGTGCAATTAAATAGTACATGACTATTTCTTACAATTAAAGATTGCAAGGATCTTCCTACATACAATATGATATATTTAACAACTTTTTATGCTAAATAGTTGATATAGTTAATGTTGTAGTCACTTAATTCAATTTTAATTAGCCAAACACTAGTTTGAAAATGTGAGCTTTTCATTAACTGACATTGCTCATATTTTTGCTGCTTGTTTTCCCCATAGTTCTTTCAAATTATGTATGTATGATGTGTTAATGTTCATGAAATGCATTTATCATTGAAGGCAATGCCAAAATTAGTGCAAAGTGAAGAGGAATATACTTGTGTGTTTTTTGACAAGTGTAGCTTGAGCCTGAGGTGATTAAAAAAAAATTTAAAAAACAATTTCCAAGTATTAACCAAGTACCTCTCCTGCAGAGAACTCTTCTGTTTTGGTTTTATCTTGGGCCATTTGACAATCACAGGTGTCCAGGCTGAGATTCTGTCACTGAGTAGCCTTGAAATACATAGAAACCAGGAAAACTCTGTCCAGAGGGATTTACACCTTGAGCATGGATTCAGGAGAAGGATTTCATGAGGGACGGTTTCTAAAGGACTTCTATAATTTATTGTTTGATTCTGAATTATAAAACTGGGAAAAGGTGATATTAATTTGACTTTGTTATAATACTTGCTTTGCACTGTTAATCCTACTATCTATATAGCTGGGGAAAAGATACCAGCTGGTTATAGGCTAGAAATTACCATATTAATGTTTTATTTGTGTGGGAATATAGTTGTGTTAATTAATGTTTTGATGTGGTTACCAGCACTTAGTGGTCTCTGAACGTCCCCTGCTGACTTAGGGAAATTAGAAATATTCAGGTATGAATGTGGTGGGGCCAGTTATACCATCTCTGCCCAAGTACTCAGGGGGAATCCCACTTTATGGAGGGTGGTGGTGGTGTGGACTTGTGCTATCAGGGAGAAACCTTCCAGTGAAAGGTGGCTGGGGAAAAGGAAGTGTGGGAGGTGTTAAGCAGAAAGAGGGGATTTCATCTGATGTGCAGCTTGGCTCCAGCCAGGGCTGGCTGTCTCTGAGCACTGATGAGAATTACCTCACTGCATGAGAAGATCTCTAGGTGCTTGTCTTGCTGCAGAAATGTATTTACAACTCACAGTCTAAAAGATACTTCTTTTTAGCTAGTCACAATTGGGTCAAATTTTTGTTTCTTTAAACTGCTGGGGCTTTTGTTTTATTTTTTTTCTGCCAAGATTGGAGTAGAGAGAGAAACTCTCAAAATACAATGAAGGGCTATGTATGAGGAACATAGAATGTTAGTCTAGAAGCTGCAAAATATACCCTTTGCTTTACTTTATTCTAGTTCCTCCCTTCCTTCCTCTCAACTGCCATTATTCCCAAAAAAGTGTCTTTTAATATAAATACTTTAATCCAATGGACAGACAGTGTGTTTTTGCCATGGATATCTCTCCTGTTCTCAGTCTGCAGATCTGAAACAGTTAAATGTACCAGCACTCTGTAACCTAGATAAAAAATATGCATTTTAATTTCTAATAAAAAAAAAATCAAGCAGGTATGAATAGCAATAAAATTACTCAAAATGTTTAAATTGAAGGAAAACAATTGAAAATGGATTTAGAAATATAATGTTTAGTTAAGCAAGCTATAATGTTCTGTTATTTTAATCAGTATTGTGAAGCAATTTAAACTATGCTGGAAGAGAATTATGTTTTAACATATAATTCTCTCCCTCCCCCAAACAGTCACCAAAAATTCCTTAATGTTTCAGTCATTCTATAGTCCTTGGCCATAGCAGCCTCTTCATGCAAAGGTTTTCGGTTTTTTGATCTGTTTGCTGGCTGGCCCTAGTACAGCCAGCCCTGGACAGAGCAGCCAAATGGACCTCCAGGCTGTCACATGAACAAACAAGATGCTTTACATAAGGCTGGAGCAACAAATAAAAAATCCACTACCAGAATTAGCATCTAGAGAGAGATGCAGAGTGTTGACTGTACAGGAGGAGTCTTGATTCAGCATTTCCTCTGTCCCTGCCTGCCTTGGTGGGCGCATTGGGGTGCATTGCTGTGCCGGGAACAAAGGCTGAAACCTCAGCTCTGCTGGCTCTGCTGCTGTGCAGACATCTGGAGAAAGATCAGGACTTGAGAGAGGAAGAAGAAGATTGGCAATTTCTCAAGGCCCCTCCAGCCCTGGTTCTCTGATGGCCCTGACCAGCTGACAGTTCAGTGCTGACACTCTCTTCTGCATAACCAAAAATTGGGATGTTTAAGCATGTGTGAAATGGTTCAGAGAGACCCCTTTGCTTTAGATGCTTATCTGGAAAATATGTAGGCTGTATTTCCAGCCATAATTCTGATGTTTTGGTGATGTTTCTTGATTCTTCCACCTGCAGTGAGTGAAGTGGCTCTTGCCACCTGTCTATGCAGCTTCTTCATGGGAGACTTTAACCAAACTTGTCTCTTTGTACTTCACCTCCTTCCACGTCGGCTGCTAGGCCTGACACTACTGGCTGTACCTCCCTGAGGACAGCACAAAACTCCTGATTGCACTCCTCCCACAACAGCAGAAAAGAAGTATTTGCNGCAAAACTCCTGATTTTTTAGCACAAATGTTTGCACTCCTCCCGCAACAGCAGAAAAGAAGTATTTGCTCATGTAGGTTTAGACATTTGTCTTCTCCGTCTCTTTCAGAGAGCCTCAGGTCTTGGAGCAGCCGGTGGTGTCTGTGCCCAGCCAGTCTGGGGCCGCTGCTGTGGGGCAGGCGCTGGCTCTGTGTTGCCCACAGCCCCTTCTGGAAGAGCTGCTGCCTGTGCCAGGTCGTGCCCAGCAGCTGCTGCGTGCGGTGGGGGCCAGGATGCCGTGCTGGCCCGGAGGGACCGCGGCGCGCAACGCTCTCCCCTCCGCGGCCGCCTCCTCCTCCCTCCCTACGAGACTGGGCAAAGAAGTCTCCCGTGCTGACCCCGGCTTTACCCCACAATTGTTTCTGTCTGTTCATTTAAATTCCAAAAGAAGTGCAGAGAAAAGAGAAGATGCTGCCCTGTGTCTGTGGAGCGCCAGCCTAGCAGCCCTTGGCTTTGCTTGGATCCTGTGGTACTGCTCCAAAAGGATTCCTCAGGAGAGAAGCCACATTGGTGATAAATCACTGTGCCTGAGGCTGCTGAAGAAGGAAAGAGGGGGAGAAAGGAAGCACTTTGCCCTGCCTTTTATTTTCAGGGTGGCTGCGTTTGTGGGATGAGAGCTGTGGGTTGCACAGGGACGTTTCTCCCCTTAATCATCCAATTCTCCGAACAGGGAACTTCACACTGTGGACACTTCCAGGCACATCGGCGCAAATGGCACGCGTGGGGACACCTTGATGTTCTGCCTGCAGTCCCTGCCACTTTTAAACAAGCTTTTTTAGTATTTAGAATGTGTTTATTAAAGAAGATTTGGGCTTTAGAATAGGTACTAAATCTCTGCAATGTGCTGAATTCCCATTCTGTGAGACTCCAGTGCAAGCGCTGAACTGAGGGGAGGCGGGTGAACTTAAATTAACCCAGGAGAGGAGGGTGAATGCCGCTTTCAAGCAGCAGATGCTGCAGCACCAAATAAGCATATTGCACAATAAATAGCAGTCATGGCTTTAATTAGGAATTCAATTGAAGTTGGAAACCACTTGCCTACAGTAAAATTGTCCTATTTAACATTTCTATCAACATATTTTTTTATCATTGCCATTGTTGCTTTTAATTTAACTTTCAATTTTAACTTTCAATGTAATAGATAAAATCTTTTTTAAACACTGCATTAATAGTTCTTTCCCATGCATCTATCTTGATCTTGTATTTAAATCACAGCCGCTAAACAAATCTGAGAGCTCAGGACAAAAAAATAGGCACATCTTTCAGCTAACTGTCCAAAACCTGGAATACCTGTGCTTTTGGATCGCTAGATCTATTTGGAGCTCCAGGAATGTGTGCTTAGCACACATACTGATATGAAATGCTCTCTCTGAAAGCTCTGGTCTGGTGGATTGGAAAGCAGTTGAAAGGTGACAACCTGTCAATATGTGACTCAGAATTAGAAGAGTAGGGTCTTCACTTCCAAACAGCAAACACAGGCTAACTTTAGGTATTGAGCTTCCTAAAATGTTCAAGGAGGAAAAACTGTGCTTGCTTTGTTACACCAGCGTGCTTGTAGTTTATCTACTGCAATTGTCATTGCTGGTTTACTTGGAGGATTAGCTTTTTATTGTGCTGGCAGACTGGAGAAGGCTTTCTGCATTTTTAGTTGGGGATCTGTGTGTGATAAGTGATTCCTGGTGCCCACAGAGGCACTTTGAGATGATGGCATTGTGTGTGAGATGGGGCAGTGATCTGCTAGTGGGAATCCTCTGGATCTGTCCATGGAAATGCTGAACTGAGAGGAACTAAGCAACGTCCCCTCCATGCACCTCCTCACCCCCAAAACCATAACGTATCTATTTTGTAAACATACCTCTAAAATAATGATAAAGCCTTTACTATCAGAATAGTGCCACAGTTTTGAAATGTGGAAATATTACAGGGAAGAACTTCATGAAGCACTTGTAAAAAAGGCAAACAATCTTATAAATTAAGTCAATCCTCACAGTACAGAAGAGAGTAAATTCTGCTAGTCCCAAGTTCCTTGTTATTTCACTCAAGGAAATTCTTTCCTGGTACAAGACCTGAGATTTGCAGTAATCCTGGGAATGTAAGCAGGAGACACCAGTCAAACTTTTGTGAGAATTTAATACCTACAATAATACCAGTGTTAATACCTTTATCCTCTCATCAGATGTGGGCAGTCTGTATTGTAACAGAGGCAAGTGGGCAAGCAAACCAAACTCACTAAACTCTGCAAAGGAGTTTTGCCCGACCCCAAATCTATGGGTAATCAAGCAGAAAGTCTGTGCAGAGTAGGGGCTGTAGCTGCACTGAAATTTCAGGCTAATAAAAGTATGCTAAGTTGTAGATATTCATTTATTCCTACTCGGGTTACGAAATAATTTTCCAAAGCCTAGATTACACAAGCAATGTTTGCGCTCAGCTGAAATTCATCCAACATGGAGCTGGATGTAAATTGTTCAAAACTGCCCTGGGAAAAATGATATATTAGTAAATATATTTTTTAAAAAAAGAGTAGGATTGAAGAACCTGACTGAGAGTGTGAGTTCAAATACTGTTGGAAAAAATACAGTAAGATAAAAAGAAGAAACAGAAGGTTCTTTACACTCTTGGTCTACTGGACTCTGATTTTTTTTGGCTAACTTATGGGCAGTTAACTTCAGGAGGCAGTCTCTCTGTCCAAAGTTTGACATATAATGTTCCTCGAGCTTTCTTAAACTCTAATACAGCTTGAATTCACTTGTCAGAGGGGAGAAAGTGGTGTTTGTCCAAATCTGTGTAATTTCAAGCAATGAGTCATAATCAATAAACTATTCCCAGAACTATAGTTAGGAAGGGAATAAAACCAAAGTGAAATCACACAGGAAGTAAGGAAATAACTTTAAAAAGAACTTTAGCTGACAGGATATTGGCTACTGATACTGTATCCACTTATTTAGGTAAATAATGTGTGGAGCTTGGTTTGGTTTAAGTAAGTATAAATGATTTTCCAATGGAAGGAAGTTTTGGTTTTGTTTTTTTTTTTTTAATTTGAGACTTACCTTCAGGATGATTAATTTTTCTGCAACTTCTTTTGCAAACACACAAAATTCCAATTTCAAATTTAGCCAAAAGAATGTTTTCCCAGAGAAACTGTTCTCTTTCTGTGTGGAAGCAATGTGAAAAAACAAAAAAAGTATTTGAAAACATTTATGGAGAAAGTAGTTTCTGGAGGGGTTTCTGAGCCTCCTTTTGTGAACTTTTGCAAGGTGCTTTGAGATTTAGATACTGCAATATATTTGTTTTTTAGAGACTGAAGGTTTTTTGCATAACTGGAATCGATTTCTCTGTGAGACGTGTGCAGACTGAGGTGGCTATGGTGAGAATGTGAATGGGGAGAAACCTGAGCAGAGTATGGGATAAATCCTGCTCAAATGTATGCGATACATGTAGTCTTGCAAATAAAACCAAATCAAATTCAGTTGCTGAATGACATCTGTCACACGGGTTGGAATTGATGGCTATCACCTTTCCCAGTTCCTTCTCTGTGAGTGATTTTGGATTTTCTTTGTCATTTTAAAAATCTCAAGGAGAGTGCTTTGGATGTGATCTCTTTATACCCTCCATATTCCATTTTAAGTATGACCAGGATTAATATAACATATGCAAACTAAATCCAGGCTATTGCATTTACCAACAATGAATTTTTATGAAGATAGGGTAGCTCTTTGATAATCCTCCCTGGCTTTTATTTGCTTTCCTTTTTAATATTTCAATGAAAAAAAAATTTGTTACCATTTGTTATTTTGCAATTTATTTTTGTAAAAGTCTATTTGTGTTGCTTTTGGCCAGAGAGTTACTGTAACTTGCTCCAAATTGCTGTCCTCCTGGAGCAATCCATGGAAATGTGTTGCTATTGTGTTAGTACCAAACTATTTCATATCTAGAAGACTGAAATCACAGGGACAAATGCAATATTTTTCTTTGCTCGACTTCTGTCTAATGAGCTCTGCTGTTGGGCAATTGGAGATCTTCATTCTAGCCCCCTTTCTTGCTAGTTCCTGTGTGACTGAGTGCATGAATTCTTAATATTCCCATTTCCCCATCTGTAAAATGGGAATTTTTATACTTTCCAGCTCTATAAAATTTATAATGCAATTAATAGGATATTGACAGAGCAGTCTGAGACCTCAGGTGGTATGCACTATATGTAAACATTTTGACAGTTTTATTATTTCTTCCAGCTTAAAAATAGAAAGGTTTAGGAACCACATTTGGAAGAGGCTAAGAGAGTTTTTTTGGCTCTTGCCAACAGAAGTATTTGGACCATCTCTCTTACTATTTCAAAAAAGTTGCCTTGACTTGCAACTATTTAAAATAGAGTTCCCTTTCACATAATCTTTTCAGCAAGCTCTTTTTTTTAAAAATAGAAAATTCTTTATTTCTTGCAGAAACAAAATAAAAGTGAAAATAATTTTGTGGGGTTTAGACCTAATATTCCTGTAATATTGACCTATTAAAGTGCAGTACAATGCCTTACATTTGTTGGGAATAACAGTGGCTAACCCAAAGGATCAGAACTAAGAATAATGTTTCTCACTATTCTTTTCGGCTGACCTTTTGCTTAGCTGTGAGCTAAGGTCATTTTCACTCTTGGCTGGGCTTCCTTGACAGCTAAGATGGCTTCTTTATGAAGATACTGAGATAAACTGGGGCCGTGCATTCATTCACATTGCTAAAACCACTTCATCAAATACTGCTTCTATATAAAATACTCCAGATCTAATCAAGAAAACATCAAAATCCTGCAAAGTGCCCTTGTTAATCCTGTCACTTACCACCTAGACCATTTTTCAAGATGATTTAATTAGCAAAGTAAAAGAACGTGCTATTCTTTCAGCATTATTCACACAAGTTAAAATGTATGCTTTGCTTTAAGATATAAATAACTTGCATAAACTAGTAGAAAATACATGCAAATGTAGCAGTGACATTTAAAAGCAAAGATATATCCTACAGTCAGACGTGTTCTGATTTTCTGCCAATATCACCCGAGCCCCAAAGCCGCAGTAAGAGGTCTACCTTTGCTAATTTTCAACCAAAGTTAGAGTGAAAAAGAACTGCCACTGGAAGAGACACACACAGCAAAAACGTAGTTAGGTCTTTATTTTTACCAGAACCAAAATGGCTTTCCAGTACCAAGAACTCTAAATGTTCCAGAGAAAAGGAAAAAGCTAGAGGAGATAAATACTTGCCAAAAATAAGGAGAAGTGCAGGTGTTGTGTGCTCTATGCATATATGCTAACCCATAAAAACTGGCTTAGCGAAGGCAAACCAAAAATAGCAGTGAGAACCCATGATGCTACTCTAGATTAACCCTAGAAGCAATTCCCCCTCTTCAATAAAGTGTAGACTTACTGGAGGTAATTGTCAGCATATTCTTTATTACTACTTCATAGTTATAATATCAGAGTGCTCCTATGGTATAATTAAAGATTTACCTAGATTTATGAGACTTTATCATCACCAACAGGGTTAAAGAATGCCAGGGAGACCCATTGTGTGAGGGTTTTGCTCAGCAGTTTCCACAGCAGTGAGGGTATTGTGGAATTACTTCAGTGCTTTAGAAAAGCTTGGCTGCTTGGCACTAATGTAAGGGGCATTATTAGAGAGGGGACGGTATCTGCGTGTTAGGCCAACTGTGCCCCTTTCCTCTTCTGGAAAGGAGAAAAGTGGGGAAAAAATAAAAGGGAATGAGAAGCCAACAGAAGGGGATGGATGTACCCTGAAGAGTGGAAATTAAGTAGGAAGTAACAGTTATCATTTATAACGATGACGATAATGATATGCTGGAAAGTTGTCAGTGTCCACACAGCCCTCTCCTTTTCCTTAATACTGATATCTATCCTTGGTGATGGATCAGTGCTCTCCCACCTGAATTCTACACAGCCCACGCTTTTAAACGTTAACTAAACAGTGCTGAATGTTGTAGGCTTCCAGATGTTACCATATTTATTGCATAACCGTTCGCTGAAAGTATTTAGCAAGCGTAGATGATAGGATGAGCCTGGAAATCCTGGAAGGGATAGAAACAATCTGTGGTGGTATTTTAAGACATTATGGTACCTTACCTTCCAGTTTACTACGTACAGGATCAAGTTGCAAAGCCAAACCTGACTTTGGTTAGTACTTTATTCTTCAAAGGGTATCTCAGGCTGAGTGATCAGAAACCACTGGTAAGGGTTCACAGTTTGACTTTCTCTTAGCTGCATTTAAGCATGCTAAAAAGTGATAAGACAGTAGAATAGAAACATGGTTCCTATATAAATGGCAAACTCTTTGATGATGAATTGTATCTGAATTTGCCTATGGTTCCATAGATAGATCTTGTTAGAAACTGCTCACTTCTCCCATGCTCACAGCCTGTGTTGCCGTGGGAGTTTATAGAGGGCAAAGGATGAAATTTGTAGCTGAGTTAAATATAATACTCAGCTCTGCACCTGGTCTGGAAACACTAATTGGTTATCTTGCCCTCTAATATTAGTCTTTTGCAGTGTGAATCTTTGATCCTTTGGGCAAACATTTCAGTTTCTGTTTGCTAAGGAAAGCTTTCATTCTGTGCATACAGTACATGGGTGCCTACTTCTTATCACACTCACTGCGACAGTGTAGAAAAGCTAATATTCGTGGCACATAAATTGCTTCTCTTATTGCAACTTTCACATCCTGTTCCTTCCTCCTTTGCAAATTCAGAGTTGAAGCCATAATAGAAATTTCAGTCATGTGAAAAGGATCCAAGGTAGAAAAATAATATCTTCTGTGGGATGGATTGCTGTTTTGAAAAAATGAGATAAGGGAAGTCAGAAGAAAATAGCAAACAATAAGATCATGTTATTTTATGCTGCTTTCCTAGAAACAACTTGCCTTTAAAACTGCTTTAACTAAAGAATCCATAGGACTTTGAGCACATAGCAGGCTCCTGTAAGACCATTGCAGTCCTGCATGTAAACACTCGACTTTTAGAAAATGCTGGAATTTTAAGCTATTCATTCAAACTGTACTTTGTTGATGTTACCTGGCACATATGTGATTTTTTTTTTAGCTCCCTGATCATGTAATACTTTTTTTTTTTTTTTTTTTCCTGTGGGATTTTGCCCCACCCCGCTTCTTCTGGACCACAGCATGAACTGTTTTCTGGATATAAACTAAGGCACAGTGTCAGGTAATTATCTACGAGGCACCTACCCTTGCCTTAGTAGCTCTAATAGTTGAAAGTTAACAATATCTCTTGTGACTGTAAGGAGAAAAGAAGTGGCTAAAACATGAGAATAAATAATATGCAAGAAAACTCAATCACAAATCCTTCTGCTCAGCATGGAACGTACAGGGCCTGAATAGCAGAACTCCTAAGCTCTTACAGTGGTGGATCAAGTTGATCAGGCAGTAATTACATGTGCAGATCTGGAAGCTGGAGCATGTGGCCAGGAGACAAGAGGCTTTAACTTATGCCCCAGACTTACTCAGGGACTTTGCTGCCTGGCAAAATGGGGAAAATAGTATTGTCCATCTCCCTGTGGAGAAACACCATTAGTAATTTTGAGGCATGCGTATACTCTGACAATAGATGTCAAAGTAATTCAGCATTCCTTGAAGCAAATGGATCAGAGGCAGAAAGTGAAACGAAGAGCTGAGAAGGTATTCTTGGAATAGCTGCCTCTTTCCCTGAGTTGTGATGCCCTCCATATACTGCATGATGCAGGGCTTGTGTGGAGAAAAGTAATAATATAATTAAAGACAGTTTATGTTACACTTAAAAAGGAAAGCAGATTTGAAGTCATATGGACCACCTAATTTTAGTATTTCCTATCTTGTAAGTGCTTAACTTTTATAAAATAAATCACAATCTCTCAATAGTCTTAGTGTAATTTCCTGGGAATTCTTTTTTGTTGTTGTTTGAGAAGGAGGGAATGAAAAAATTCTATTTTGTGCAGCCTTAACAGATCCCATCAGGCATGTGATTTGACTCTGATTTCTCAGGACAGATTTAAACTATTTGAATGACATGACTTTTTAAGTTACTGGCAGCAGGAAAAGGTTCTTGTCTTGGAAAGGGTGGGCTGTGGCAGCTCTGCAGTGAGCCAGGGAACCCAGGCCAGATTGTGTATGCAAGCTCATGCTCTCTTAGCTGCGTGCACATCCCCACGCTGCAGGAAACTCCTCTGCTGGTGGCGACACAGAGGTGGAGGATGTGTGAGAAAGTCCTATTAAATACGGGCTTTGTTCCTCTGCAGGACATGTGTGTACCACCGCTCTGTTGGCTGTGGGATGACTCAGCCTTTCAAAATGTTCATTTTTCGGCAGTATTGGGAATTCTGTGAAAATCCAGTAGATAGTCGAGAGCAGGAAGGAAACTATTTGTAGGAGGGAGGGAGTTAAGTGTAAGCTGCAACCAGTTCTTTCACCTTGCACTAAAGAAATAGTGGAAGAACTTCTTTACCTCCAGGAATTTCTTCATGTCATACTTTGAAAACTGAATGGAAAGAAGGGGTTTGTAAGAATGTTTCTAAAGTCAAGGCAAAAGAGTCTTTCAAAGTGGAAGGTGGAAACTGAAGGGGAGTTCCTAACTGCCTTCGATAAAAAAATTCACAACTGTATCCTAGGAAGAAGTCTGCATTTTAAGAGTTTAAACTCAAACCAGCAGGTTGTTCTTTTATTTCTATTATTACGTGGATTTTTTTCAAGATTTTCAAAGTGTGCTAAGAAGATTGTTAAATTCTTAAGGTGCTCATTCTTATACAATACCAATTTTGACCTGTATTACTAAGGAAGCAGAAAGGCTTAGACTTGTAAATATATCCTGGTCCATAATTTGCACTGCTTTAATAGATGGTAAGATTTCAATAGAGGTTATAAATCTGCATACTATGATTCCTACAGGCTTTCTGCATGCAGTGGCTCCTGCACTGTAAAACCTTAGTTGCAAGGTGCTATTTAGCATGGGCAGTGATGGGGAATCCTTTCAGAGGAAAATCTATGACAACAAAGCCTGCGAAGCTTATTTCAATTCTTTTTTTTTCTTGTTAGCTTGTTAATAGCATTGTGTTAGGTAACTTGAAGCTTTGGGCTTGCAACAGTCCCTGGCTTTGTTTCTTGTGTTCTGTTTTGTCATATTCCTCTTTTAATGTTAGTATGGGTTACCATTAGGACATGTGTTAGTGTGGCCTGCCAAATGCTTTGAGAAAGTCTGTTCTGTGCTCAGCAAATAAATGGTTCATCAGCTCTGCTAAAATCGCTTGAAATCCATGTGAGAAATACCTTTTAACACTTACAAGTATTCTCTTAGCAATAAAATGCCTTAAAAATGAAGTATACATCAAAACTTAAGCCATGTCATTTCCCTGAGCAAACAGAACTCAACAAGATTCCCTTCCTCTTCAGAAGGGGACAATGACTTCTATCAAGTAATACATTTGTATATGAAGACTTTTCTTTTGTAGTATAATCAAGCTAAACTAAATCTGGTCATCTTTCAGCCTAGTTTCTTCTGGAAAAAAAAATGCAGTCACACAGCCTGTTTGATTCTAAAAGTCCTTCCCATGCTTAAGTACCCACGAACCCGGGGTTCAAAAACCAACAGATGGATACTGACTTTAGGGTATTCATTTCCCATGAGCCCCAGGTAATCAGACAGGTAGAGTCTCATAGTCCTCACCAGAGAGAAAAATTTGAGATGGTCTTTATAATTTATTATACAGCAGAGCATTTACTCTGTGGGAAGTCCTGCTAAATATTCCAGCAAAGGAAAAGCCTTGGATGGGCCTTGTGTCTCCATAGATTCCACAGTTAAGACTCCAAGACATGAATCTACTGGAGACAGTGTTCTGGAGCTATATGTTCACTTTGAATTGCAAAATTATGGTTTTCCATGGCCTGTCCAGTGAATGTTACTGGACGTATGGTTGACATTGCACATTCCTCTATGTGTGTGTGTGTTTCATAATGATGTTATGTGCTTCTCTCTCTGATGTCTAAATCAGCATTTTCCCAAATTGAAAAGGGTTTTTTTTTTCAGGAGTTACCTGCTACAACAGTGTTTCCAGGAAGGGATCCTAAGAAAGATGTTTTTGAAGCAGAGTACTGAATTGCTATCAAAGTGATTTTTCAACCACTTGCTGACTGTTAGAAACTGTTTCCCAGGGTTCCTGGATTCAGAGATGCCATGTGCTTCCCTGTGGTCCATTGGCACCACCGATGAGAATTCAGGTTTGAAGAGAAACCTTTCCTCTGTCAGCTCATGACTGAGAGTGGCAGATGGGAAAGCACATCTGAAGACAGTTCAGGTCCTTCAAAAATAACCTTTGTAATGAGGATGTGGTAGGAGGTAGAAGTGGCCACCAGAACCTGGAATGTAAGGATGAGGGTGAGATGAGATCAGCAAGGAAGTTTAAGGAGATCATGGCCTGGGTGGAACTGGGACACAGGAAACAAATTTAGCAACTGTATATAGAAATATTTGTAAAAATTAAAACTCTGCTGTCATCCACAGTAGGAACAGTCAAACGTGAGGGCTTGGGCAAGCAGGACTAGCCTACTGCTGAAATACTCCATTCCTTAAATGCTGATAAGTGTTTTTAATTCAGTTCTAGCCAGGTTAGTTATAAGCTCAGTGATATCCAGCTGTATAGGAACACGTGGCCAGTCCTGTCATCTCTCACCTTAATGAGCACTGAAAGGCAGTAACTAGAAATTCCACCCAGTGCTCGGCATAGCAGTTCATTATATAAGTTCTACATATAGTTAAATTAGTAGCTTAGTTGACAAGAAGGTGACATAGCTCAACTTATTTTTTAAATTGCTTAGCTTTATCACTCTATTGAACAGATTGTTCAAGTATTTATAGAATACTGTGCTACAGCCAATGTGATCTGCAATTAAGGCAAAAATGGTCAAGTAAAATGACATGATCAAGCAGTTTAAAATGAATTGACCTCTGATTGCCATCAAACAACCAGAGGTTGAGGCTTGAACCACAAAATTGTCATCTTTAATTCTTTAAGGAAATTGGGTTCTGGGACTGAAATATGTTTTGACTGAAACTTTAGGAAGGGAAAAAAAAAAGGTGGTGTTATCAGACCAGGAACTTTGTTACTTTCCATTGTGGTTTAACATGTTGCTGAGTTTCAGTAAGATGACCTTTTGGAAAAAGCTGTAAACCTTACAGAAATTACAGTTGTTGAAGTACTAAGCCACAGACCTTGCCACCTGGAAAGGGTCATGTTCCCGAAATGTACAGAGTTTAAATTTTGGTTTAAAAGGAGAAAGTATTTAATGAAAAATTAATGGAAATTCATGGAAAACAGTCCAATCGAATGGTCTAAGGTTTTGCCTCTAGGACATTTGGTCTTCCAAGACTTTCATTTCAGCCCTGAAGGAATGTGGAAGTTGTGTCTGCTTCTGTCCAGACCTGACTCAGAGAAAAGGATTTCAGAAACAAACAAACAAACAAAACCAACCAAACAAAAAGCAATTGTGTTTCTTTAGAAGAACGATTTTTGTATATTTTCATTTTATGTGGAGCTAGACAATCTCTTGCTTTTGGAACCACAGGTAAAAAGAGAAGTATGAAATAAATGAATAGTAAGGAATAAGGCTCAGGTTCAGCAAACTGAAATACTTCAGGTTCTACTAAACCTTTTCTAAAAAGCTTACTTTTAGAACTATGAACAAAACATCTAAAATGGCTTTTTTCCCTTACCTTTCAGGAAACTTGTTTAAATCCACAGGGTGATTTTTTGTTGTTGTTGTTGTTTTTGTTTTTGTTTTTTTTCCTTCCAACTTCTCTTTCACAAAGATGCTTTATTTAGAAAAGGAATTCTTCATTAACAGTTACTTAATTGACTCTGGTAAGCAATTGTGTCCAGGGGAGCCTTGCCCATCATCACCTTTGGTAAACTGTGGGTTGTAGGAAGGAGAGCTGGAAAAGTGATACAGAGGTAGAGAGAAAAAAAGTAGAGATTAAAGAATGCATGTTCAGAGGAACAACTGAACTGCAAAAGGAGAAAAATCTTTCCAGAAAGGACCTCAACCAAGAAGTGACTTAGCTCCCACTGATAACACTTAGGCTAGAGAACTTGTGGCTGGGGAGGTTTTGTGTCACAGGAATCAGCTTGACGTTGTGGTTGGAATGCTCCCACCCTCTTCTAGAGCGAATTTCACCACTCAGTCACATCTATATTCTGTTCTCAGTTATGCTGATAGTGAAAATTCCTATGATTTAGGAAACAGCTCTATAGGTTTCTGTTGCTAAGCTGGTCAAATATTCCCTCAGTGTGAAAAACACCTGGGCATTATTGTCCAGGACTTGATGTAAAGAATTAGCAATACATCATATTTCAGACTGAAAGAAAGTTCAACTATTTCAAGCAAGATTTATTCCACAAGCTGCATTGTTTTAATTCACTTGGACAATCTTCAGGCTTTTTGTATTCTTAGTTTAGTTTAAAAGTTCTTGAAAAAGAGGTCTAGTGCTGCTAGCACTTCCCTCTAGCACAGCAGACTATATCTTGTTTCCCAATAACTACGGATTCTGATGTTGCCAGGAAATATTATTTCCAGCAGATTTTGTAATAGAGGGTGTCCACTGGAGATGGGAAACAAAGATACAGGAATATCTGACATCACTCTTGGCCAGAGCACTCAGTTCTGTTTTTAACTGGCTGCTGCTGGATAGAGCAAAATTCATCAGCACAAGATTAAATGCTACAGAGCAGGATTTGGGCAGTGTGTGGTTCTCGCTATCATACTCCAAATGCATCCTCAGCTCACATCCCCATGCTTGTCTCAATGCCTTGGCTTGCTCTTCTTTCCAGTGGTATTTTGTGGTGGAAGGTAAGGGAGAAGAGGTGTTACACACATTCTTCTACTTCTTACAGTAGAATGACTGATTTTATCATTAGGTGTCTTGGTTTGCTGCTGAAGCTAATAGCACTGCATGAATCCCTGCAGCTCTCCTCACTGATTACCCCTGCCTGGCATCCAGAAGCCTTTGAAAGGCTTTTTGTGTTGCTTTTTGACAGGGGAAATTTGTGAGAGGGAGAACTTTTTGCTGCCAGGGGGCGGGAGGGCAAATTTAACTTAGCAGCTCTCCTTAATTGAGTCTGCCGGTGCCTGCCGTGCACTAAAACTTCAAATTTGATCTGGTCAGCATGGCTGCATAGGTGGTTTGAAGTTGGATTTATCCAGCCATGGGAACTGTCTCCACCAATGAAAGGAACAGTCTGTGAGCCTAGTGGTCTGTGACAGCCTGGAATTCCAAATTGAGATAGGTGTGTTGGCAAGAGATGAGCAGCTGATCCTCAGAGCAGTTAATTCTACTTCTGCTGCCCCCCTCACTCTCCACACAGTGATAAACAAGTCTACACAGGAAGTAGAAAGCAATATAGGTCTTCTCCACTGCCCACTCCCATTAATTTTTTTTTGGCCACTGTCCCACTTTTTTTATTTTTGTGGTCAGTCAGGTTTGCAAAGCCAGCCATCTTGACTCGCTCGCTCTACAAGCAAGACAAAAATTTTAGATGTGGAAGTTCAATGCTGCAATGTGATTTAACTGTACCTGTCTAAACCTCCTAAGCTTGACATGTCAGTATCAGAATGTGACATGTCCTCATCAGAATGATGTGTGAAGCCTGGGGCGCTTCAGGAGTGGTGTTTAACCACACCAGAACATTTAGTCTTAAAATGCTCTTTTAATTTTCTAGGTTCTGAAAACCCTGATCTAGTTCAAGGCCTGTGTGTAGCTGTTTAGTAAATAGGTAATCATGAAGAATCCAGCCAGAGAAACAGTGGGATTGGTGTATGTGTGCTTTAAATGAGATAGGAAGGAGACTCAAGAAAGGTGGATTCTGCACGTGTTCAGCCATGCTCTGGATGCTCAGGGCTGGTGGGCAAGGGTTAGTGTGCATTCACACTCAGTTTGCTTGTCAGTCCTATCTGGGAAGGCCTGGAAATCTGAGCCTCACCACCAGTCATCGTCTTTTTTTCCCTTTTTACCACTTCTTTTCAAGCAGGGGAACCCCCCTTTCACCGTCATTTTCCCTTGTTTTCATCTGTGTGACAGAAATTCTAAACAGTCAAGCCCCTCCAAAGGTACAGGGCGTTATGTGCCAGGCACCACAGCCTGGGGATGGCCCTCTCCTTAGATGTCCAGTCTTGCTGGGAATGGTGTCACATGGGAACTTCAGAAGTGAGTTCTGTCATCAGGACATTGTTGCAGCCAAATTTTATTGCCTAAAGGCAAGATGTTTCATTTCTGAGACAATTTGTCTTTGCTTAACCCTAAATATTTTTTTAAGACCTTTCCACAAGACTTGATGGCCAATATCATTGCAAACAGGGGAATTTTTCATTTGCTTCTGTTCTCCCCTAAGGTCTCCTTCATTAACTTCAGCTGCCACAGCAGAGGGTGGGAGAAATGCTTTTGTGTTTGGGCTAGAAAATGATAATTTTTCAAGACTGTTTTAAAACATCAGATGGGAACAGAAGTTCACAAAAGTATTTCTGCTTTTTTCTTTTCTTTTTTAACAAACTGTTTCATAGCATATGTACCACTTAATATGGCATATGTTAACTTCAGTGTTTTAATTGATTAGCAAAGTAAATAGATGTATATAATGGGAATAATCTGTCAGCAGCATCATGAGGCTCCAGCAAGGTGAATTCTTTCTTAACTTAAGAATGTAGTTTGGTAGTTTGGTGGTTTTTGTTGCCTGTGATTTAAAAGAAATTTGGTACATTTTCTACTGTACATTTTGCTGTCACCCCTGCAAGCTGTACTGTCTGACAGCATGCAAATGAGAGATGGCTGTACATACAGAGGGAAGGAAAGAAAGGGATTAGGTGGACTGCTAAATACACAATGTGGAATATTGTCAATGTTCCCTAGTGACCTTGGGAACAGACCTTGACCGAGAAGAAAATGGACTGTAATTAATAACTCAAAGTTCCAGGCAACTGGGCCTTTGTCTCACCAGGTAGGAGAAGGAAACCATTTAATTGCTGTTAACAAAAAATCCGAAGAGAACTCTGTTAAGGGGCATGTTGGAAAAGCTGACTTTCATGAGCTTTTCTGCAGGCTGTCAGTGGCTGCTTTGTCTTAGCAGAGGTTTTGCTCCTGGATAGACTCATGGGAAGCAAAGGTACCAAAGCACTAGGATTATAGCAAAGACTGAGAACTGTTACTTGCCACCTTGCATAAGCTGAATTTCAGTTTATTAAATGTTTTTGTCATGTGAACTATTGGGTAATAAAATCAAGGCTGTAGCATGAGTGTCTTTCTCAGTACTTGAGCTGTTCCTGTGAACATTCCTACAAACTCTAACTTCATACTAGATTTTCTAAGTTCATTTGGTTTGAATGACTTGCTTTACTGGAGGACCAATTTTGTAGTAACTCTGATTTTTATTGGAAAAATTCAGCTCAGACAGCACTGTCAAATGCTCCATTCCAGCTCTAAGCAATCCCATTTCTGTAGGCAAGCTTGCAGACTTTGAGCTGCTCTGCAGGTGGGCCTCTCAAACCTGGGCATAACTCTTAAAACACAACTGTTATTCTTAGTTACTGCTCTATGGACAGCTTTCCTGAGAGACACAGTCCAAACAACTTCTCTAAAATCAGTCATTCTAGCTAAAGTATTGCAAAAACATCTATGACAGCCTTAGATTATTTTAGATGCAGTGGATAAGCGCAGTTGTTTTTTAACTTGTGCATGGGATGTAGTTTTTTCCACAGTTTTGATAACCTCCATGCACATAGCAGTTAACAGCTGAAAAACATTTCTTTCGTTAAAGCATATCAGCAAAATACAAAAGCATACATTGAGTAGGACAAAGGCTTTGGGGACCAGGACTTCTTGTTGCTACTCTCTGCATGCAGCTGACCTTGTCTGTGTTCTATAATAGAAGTTACTTCATCATCCAGCCCTGGGCCTCTCCTGAGCAAATGCTGCCAATCACACTGAATTGTGCCAAAAGCCTCACCAGCCATGCCGTGCAGCTCACTGTCCACTGTGGGCTCAAATGAGACCACCAGCTCTTAACCCCAACAGAACGGAGAATTTGTTTTGTTTCAGAGGAGCAAAAAGCACACAGGTCTGCAGTATGCTTTTGTTTTTACATTAGCTGTTGATGGTTTTCTAGGGATTACATATGGTACTAAGAAAAATGAAAATAAGGAGTTTTATTGGTTTATATGTATTATGCAAAACCCAGCCACACTCAACACTTGATATTTAAATTGATATGGAATATAAGCTTTAAAGAATTTGCCTGTTAATTTTGCTTGGTTATTTTTGCTTTAGCTGTAGTTTCATTTTGCATATTTGGTTTAAAAATATGAGGTATATTTGTTACAACAGTATGATACCCCCAAGACTTTATAACATACAAAGCTCTTCAAAGTTCAAGTTGCAGTGTAGGTAATGGCCCCAGTTTAAGGTGGGAAGTTTTCAAAGACCCTACTGCATAATATTTTAGTGGTTTTTTAATTTTTGCAGCGATTATTCAGACACAAATTGCCATTTTAACATTTTAACATTTCCCCCAACTACCTTCAGCCACAGATCATAGGACACTGAGAATCCTGGCTAACAAAGCTGGGAAAAAAGTATTTAGTAGACAATGACTGTAAGCAAATTTTGAAGACCCAGGCCAATTATAAATCATTTTCCTGTTATTCAAAAATCAAGGCAGTATTGTACCTCTTACAGAGCCTTTCTAAGCCTTCATTAGCATTCCAGATTTGCTGCACCAAAATGCTCATTTGTCCCCACAGGAAAAATACAAATTGATTTCTCAAGGTATGGTCCATTATCTTCCTTGTGCCCTCAAAGTCACATTCATCCTCCAGTTGGTGAGGTCTGCTGAGCATCAGTCCAGGTGGTCATCTGCCCATTAAGCCTTTGCTTGTTGTGTGGGACAGACTCTACGTTTGCTCATCACCAGGAAGCACCCTTAGCCTGTGCATCACCTGACCTGGCCTGCTGAGGATTTCATGTCCTTCACCTTTGTCTCTTGGCACCATTGCCCAATGAAAGGCCGAGATGGGACCTTCAGTTTAAAAATTTCTACAAAAAATCAGGGAGAAGATGTGAGCCCAGATGTTTTTAGAGCCAAATTGTACTCCTGAAATTCCAGAGAAATTGGTCCTTTACCTAGAGGTATAATTTTGCATGATGATTTGTCTGGTCAAAACTGGGTTCACCTTATTGCGGTGAAATGTGGAATAAAAAGAACTATTTTTAAAAAGTCAGAAGTGGTGAAAAAGCTTTCTATATCATACTCCTCAGGACTGGTTAGGAGTGTTTCTCATCAGAATCTCTGGCTCCTTTCAAAAGCCAAGTTGCATAAAACTTTCCTTTTTAAATGTACCCGTTATGAGAATGGAAGATCAGTGACGTGGCAAAAACGCCAAATGCAATCTTAGAATGGTGTCAGCATCTTCACACTGGTGAAGCTGTCAATTTATTGCAGAGCTAATAGATCCTGTGCATTTTGATACCTTCTCAGCTCATGAATGCTTTTCAGTTTTCGCGTCACACCTGAGTCACTTCTCTAAAGGACTTTTCCGGTGCACAACTACTAGATTTCTCTATTGAAATATTTCAATGTAATTGAACTTATTGCTGAAAAAGACATAATTCTTCTTTTAATAAGGCAATTTGCATACTGGATGACTTCAGACTTCCTTGCTGAAAGACTGTTTGAAAGTTTATTTGTAAATTCTTTCTCTTTAATGTTTTGAGAGTCTCTCATCTTGGTTCCATTATCATGCCAATGAATTAGTTCAAAATATAAGGCAGTTTCTGTATTTTTCTTATTTAGCAGATTATAGTGAAGGCCTTGATTTGAACTTCAGTAACTTAAAGGTATTTTATTATTTATTTAAAGGTCCTAAGAAAGTATCATGTGGTCCCCTCCCTCCTGCCCCTCCCCAAAGCCCCCACAATCCAAGTAGAGAGACTGTACAACAAGAGTAATCAAGCAGTGAAATTTAATATATGATGGGATTAAACAACATTCAAGGCAACACTAAATTTTAACAATGACCAAAAATCTGTTTTGGACTCATAGCTCAAGTTTGATTTTAAAACATGGACTTTGACTTGATTTCGCCTGAATATTCTTGGTAAATACCAACAGGTCCTTTTCCTGTCACCAATAAACCCTGAATTCTACTTGTAGGTAAAGATATGCAGTAGTCCCATAATGGGATATCCTTTTATCTTTTTATGCCAGTTCTGCAGATCTTCTGATCATTTTTGTGCTTATTATGCACAATTTAGTTCTTCCTTGGTTTGCAAATGAGCCACAAAAAGAGATTGATTTTTGCAGATGTTTGCTATTCAATATTGGTTGATAAATGTTTTAGATGTGGTGTAGAGCTCATAATTAAGGGTTTACATTCCATAGACCAAAACTTCTTAATATGAAACATTTATTAGCTAATATGTACCACAGATGCTGGTAGGTGCACTATTGGAAACTTCCCATATATGTGTTGATCACTGAGATCAAGTTACTGTTTCTGCTTGCCTGGTTCCCTGAGTAAAAGGCTTACATGCAGGAGGAAGGTCTGTGTAAGCTATTTGCTTGTTACAGGAGATTGAACTTTACTACAAATACATTTTCTCATGCATATGGATGGCTTGCGGGAGAACTGACATGGGTATGGCTTTTGATTTTCATTTTGAGCCTTCCTGCCAGTTCCATCCCTTTGAATAGGAGTGGCAGAAGCCTCATGCTTCAGCTCATGGAATTAAAACAGATTTAAGTGGGGTAAAGGCTTCTTCATAGCCCTTGGCTAAGTGACCACCTAGAAATGCTTCCTAAATGCAAGATGAAATCACATGAATTCAGTCATGTGAAAGCTTCTTTCAGTGAATATGTACTAGGTTGAACGTCAGAGACTAATAAATTTTAACAGAATATGGAGATTATATCTGAGGAACTGAATGAATGCTACAGAGGAGTCATTTGCCATTTTAAAAGTTCTTGCAATGAAATGAGAGGACGAAAGTGATAGTGCTAGAATTTTATTTTCCTGCCTGTTTTACTTGCCTGACCCCTAGTTAGCTATGTCTTCATTAAAAGAACAAAACTCAGAATTTCACACCCATTTAACACCAAGTTAAGTATCACTTAACCCCTTGGTACTGACCAAATGTATCCCCATTAAGCAGAGTTTTTGTTAGTACCATCCCAATTAAACAGCAGTCACAGCTATTCACTAACATTATACCAAATTAGTTTCCTGGGAGGTATCTTAATAAAGCAACCATCCCAATTAAGCCTGTCCTCATTAGATGGAGGATACAGTATTACTATTTTATTGTAATTGAAGAAAGGCTCATGGTCCCATTTCATATAGTATAGCTACAGAATTATTAATAAACAACAGTCCCAACTAATATATTAGTGCTGACTCAGAATATAATAACATTGACCTATTAAATATGACATTTGCATGTAATCAGTGGCTTCTAGCTGTAGTTTTCTGAGCCACTGGAAAACAGAAGGATTTTGTCTTCTTGTGATGTCCTTGCTCTTCTTTGTTGACATCATCACATTTAGTCTGTACAAAAGAAGTGTTGAAAAACATAGAAATTGCTGACTTAGGCTCCTTGGAGCTTTTGGAGGTGATGACTGTGATAAGCTGGAAATCTTCTGAGCTTATGGTGTTTGCAGTTTCCCAAATGTAATTCAGATACTTTGCTAGCTCTAATTTTTAGCTTTAGCTCCAGTGGTTTTCTAATACAATCCTGAAAGGGTGAATTTGGACAATCTCATCTTGGCCATTTTGAGCACATATGCTAGAACTAAGTCTTTTTGGCTCAGCTGTAGCTTGAATCTAATGAAAATGACAGATAATGCAGAGCGCTGTGTGCCTGCCAAAAAAGAGGATATTTCCCATGAGATAGCACCTGGTGATGCAGAAATAGACACTATAGATTTGTGATTGGCTGGTACTTACCAGTATTCATATCTAGTCAGTATTATCAACCACACAAGATCACATCTTGGATAATAACAGCAACAATGGCATGCATAAAAAATTACTGCAGCAAAAAAGGGAAAAAAATAGATCAATTATGTCAATTATATGGTAGCACTTTTTTTCTCCTCACAGTTTCAACACTGAGAAAAGGTGGCATCTATCTCTGATCTAATTATTCACATGCTTATTCATTTTTTTCTTTCACTTTTCTCTTTTTCACACACATAAAGCATTTTCCCTTTAAAAAACAGTGTAGAATCAAGCATGCATAGATTCTGTATGTGACTTACATTTTAGCAGCTGAGTAGTTGGCTACTAGAAAATAAAAAAGCATAAAAAGATTGTGTTGGCTTTCTCTAAACGGATATATATTGGGATGACCTTACCTGAGAGCAAAAATGCCATCAGCCAGAAATCCGCCATAAATTAAAGTGCTATTTAAGCCCCGATTCTAGTAAAAGGGTCCAAATTTCCAAGGTGCCCCTAATGGGTCTCTGTTTGATGATAATGGAGCTTTTCTCTGAGGGAGTATATTCACAAAAAAAAAAAAAAAAAATCACAAACACAATGTCGAAGGAAAAAATCAGTCTCCTTTCGTTTGGAATTGTTGTATACAAACTCCAGCCTGCTAGGGAGACTACAGCTCTGCTGAATTCAGCTTACCTAAGGTGAGATAATGAACAAGGTGATTCTGAAAAAGAAATACAAAATCATTAAGCAGATCTGTAAATTTTATAATGAATCATTTCAATTAGATTCAGGCAGCAGCAGATGTTAACTCATTTTGGCACGCCCAAGCTTTGAGGTTCTCAGGCTGAATTACTTTTTTTTTTTTTTTAGGTGGAAACTTGATGAATCTCACATTTAGAACTGTGCATGAAAAAAATGTGTTATGTAAAAACAGAGCAAATGGGCCCTTCATTTGCTGATTAATGGGTCAGGCCTCCCTTCTTATACCACGAGGGGGTTTTAATGTGAGAAAGTGATAATAGGTTCACAGAGACAACAAGCTGGGGCTTAATGCTGCTGGTGAACCCAACAGTATTTCTGTGGTTTTTCTTGAGATTTCCTTACAGTAGTCCAGCTGTGCCGTGGAGGGACAGGCATTCCCATCCGTGACACAGGATGTATTTGCAAGCGAAGTAAAACATTTGCTCTTTTCAGTGGATTTGTTGGGCAGTCTCCGGGCAGTTGCATTCGTGTGATGTGCTGAGAGAAGATTTCTTTTTTAGCATAAAAAAAGAATCCCATGAAATGCTCACCTGTGTTTGCACAGAGATTTTAATGTTCACATTTTAAAAGTCCTCGTGTTAACCTAAACAGAGACTGTGTCACTACATAAGATTTAACAGTCTTCTCTCTTACCACTTTGCTTTCCGCCTAGACTACCTGAATGGTCTAAGCCATCTGATTTTTGTCTTGCTTGCTCTTAACCTTGTCTGCTAGGATGAGAAGGGTGGTGTTTGGTTTACGCCGAGCAGCTAAGCAGATGTCTCCGTGATGGCACTGTCTGCCTTTGTACTGGAAGGGAATTTCTGCTGGCTCATAGCACTTCCTGAAAGAGCTGTCTCTTTAAGGACTTATCTCATATTTTCAGAAATTGACTGTGAAAATTCTAAGTAATGGTGTGACATGATCACACTCACTTTCCGTAGTTAATCCTTCACTAGGGGTCAGGCGCTTTCCCTGCTCAATGAGTCATTTGATTGTCATCTACCTTGCACAAAAAAACTGCGAAGCCCCAAGCACTGTCTGGTAAGGATGACAGGCAGTCACAGTGCTGAGCTCTGTGCAGGAATAACTGAGTTAGAAAAAAGCTGCTGGCACTGTAATAAAGCGTTTAATGGACAGACAGCCTCTTTTACCTTCCTTGGGGTAACACTAAATCCCTTTTTATTGTAGTTTGCACAGATGTTAGTGAGTTATCCATTTCTCTAATCATACTAGAAGTTGGCACATCCATCTTGAGTAAGAAGACCAGCCCACTCTGTTTTTGAGAGTCCTTTTTCTAATAAACTTGTGTCACTTTCAGGTCAGTTTCACCAATACAAATAAAATTCAAACAAATAAAAAGTATATTGTCTCATGATGAGATGTATGTAATTATGTCCCTTAGGTCAGTTTAAATTTACAGTGGGAGTTACACTGTGTATAACCCTTCCTGCAATCTAGATTTTCCTGCTGCTTTAAAAAATAAAACAAACCCACCACAATATTTAGCCAATATATTGTAGCTATGTGGTAGTCTCAGTTTTGGAGCTGAATGTTCTATATGATTCATTTTACTTTGCAATTATTTGTATATAAATGCATCATTGTGTCCTGCGAACAATATCTCCCCTCCTCCCTCCGATAAATCTTTGTGAATGGAATCCACTTGTTTTGTTTATCTCCTCTACAAAGTGATGCTAACTGGCTCCCTAAATGCAGAGTATTTATATTTGTTTCTGCTCTTTTGCGTGGTGCTGCACAAGTGCATCCTCTCGTTGAAGAGTTTATTTCCCTTCACGTGGTTATTCCTAAACGCGACACATTTATCGATGGAACAAAATAAAATCTCGGTTTTGGGGCTGAGTGGGGAGAGAAAAAACCCCACAGCCTCGATTGTCCCTGCCAAGGTGCTGCATGCTTCAACTGCTAGCGTGCTTACAAAGGTCAGCTAAAGTTCAGGAAGGGATAAATGATTGCTACTTTGAGGGGGTCCGTGGTAAGCCTTGTTCTTTTTTGCACTGAGTTGATGGGTTCACAGCGGTAGCTGAATTTTGATAGATTGGCAGACACTGAAAGGAAATGCTAAATCTGCCACAGGGACTCCAACTAACTTCATTTTCTAGGGGCAAAGGGTAAAAAGACAAGGGGTACTGTTCAAGGGCAGGACATCATATGACCTGGTCAACAAAGCTACCAGTGTTGTTTGTTTGGATCCATGCCTTGTTGTACCTGGCTTCTTAACAAAAGGCCTTACCAGCAGGGTGGGCTATCAAAATAAACATTAAAGGTTCAGGGGTTGATGCTAGTCCTTTGTGTATGTAAATTTACTGCTCTCTGGGGTCTCACTGTAAATGAGAAGGCCTGTCTCTGTTGTGTTTCCTGGTAAAATACTTTTAATAAATAAATCAAAGACTATGGAACATTAACTATTTCTCACCAAAATGGAAAAAGACTGCAGGTTTGTGGGTTTTTTGTTTTGGTTTTTTTTTTTTGTTTTGTTTTGTTTTGGTTTTTTTGTTTTTTGTTTTTTTTAAACTGTTTCTGTACTTTGCTATAAAAAAGAAAACCTCTCTCAGCTTCCAAACACCTACAGCAAGTTACACTGACAATCTTGCAAAACAAAAAACCAACCTCCCAGGTTGGCTGTTGAGTTTTACACCGAGCTGATGTGCTGAATATATCTGACTTTTTATACACGCCTTGAAATAGATAAAACAATTGATTAGGTTGAAGGCCATGTTTTGCTAAGGTCAGTTTTACCATAGGTTATGTACAGTCTAGGCACATCTTACATCCGGTTAGAACACGAAATTGTAAAGACTTTATTCACAATCCGGGTAATTGTGCACATAAATGCTTAATTAAGTGCATTTGTCCGGGTCATTAAGCTGGTTGTATACACAGTTGTGAAAACTGTATTTCTACCTTTTTCTTCTTTTTAATCTTAAGTTTTCTTTGTGATCTCCTAACACATTCTAGAATGAATGAAAGAATTTATGCTCTGAGAGAATGGGGAGTTTGAAATGTTTGCAAGGGAATCTGAAACCATGTGAAACCAGCTAATGTTTCAGATTTCATCAGAAACTCAAAACGCATCAGTGATTCTCCAGGTTTACAAACCATATGGTGAACCTGAGTCTAACTTTCAATGACCATAGTCTGATTTATAGTTTTCCATGGCAATTGGTCAAAAACTGTGATTTTTCCCAGGCTTCAAAGAAAGACTAGACAAGCTTAAGTGATTTGACTGAAAGCTGGGTTTAGTCTGAAATCACCACTCACTATTTGACTGGAGGTTGTTATTTCCATGGCTTCTAAACTGCCTAGCCACATTAATAGTATGCAAAAATTAAAATTGGCTGCTTTGCTGGACAAATATTTTTAGAACCATTGGCTTAATCTCTTTGTTTATCTTCTAAGACCACTTGGGGAAGAATAGAAAAATCTCATTTTGATTTTGTTTTTTTCTTTTTTTTTGGTCAGTGTTTAACAAGAACAGAGCTCACACAGCCTCCAGGAACCAACCTCTTGACCAGCACAGGTTAATTTAGCTTTGCTCCCATTTCTGGGAACTGGACAGCACATATTGCAGGAAGTTTTTTTTTTGCCTAACTAGGAGCAGGTCTCAAAGCACTTTACCTCACCCAAAACAGCTCTTTGAGAGCTTTCTTCAAATACCACACACATTTTGAGCTCAGCAACCCAAGTCATGACACACAAGAGTCAGTATTTGTTTATTGGGATAAATGAGAGCTGGGGAGGATTAGAAGATGAGCCAGATTGAGTTCTACAAGAAGGCCATAAATGACTGCACAAGGTTTGAAAGCAGGTTGATTTTTCTCTGGGGTTTTCTTGAGTTTTTTTAATCAACACGGGAGCAAGAGGTTTTTCTCGTTTTTTTTTCTTGATTTTTTTTTCTTTTTTTGTCTTTTAGTGAGATATTCTGTATAATGCTGGAGCCAAACACCATACCTAAATGAAACAGGAAAAATTACTTTACTCAGTTGTACATCCTTCTATGCTGAAGGTTGAATTTCTGCTCAAGCTAGTGATTTTAATGAATTTTAGATGGAAATTCTAAATAAATTATATAAGGGGAATTTCAGAGGTTATTCTAATTTGGCATATTTTGGTTTAGTTTAATTTAAAATTCAGAAGCTGAGATGGAGTTGAATTGAATGAACATTTTGTACAGCCAGTTCAGCTGCTGTATTTACGAAGGTTGTTGATGTTGTTTCTTGATTTCTGTACTGTCTGGATGAACTATGATCTCCTATCTCAGTCTGGTTTTTTTTTGTTTGGTTGGTTGTTGTTATTGTTTTGGGGTTTTTTGGGTTTTTTTGATCAAGTGTGCACATCAAAATTGCCATATTTAATTGAAATATTTTGTGGATAATCCTATCCACAAAAGATGTTATAATCTTCCATCATTACAAAATGAGGCTCCTTTAGTGAAGAGTGCGATAAATAAGTGATGTGTAGCATTCTGGATTCATCAAAGGCAGTAGGTAATTTTGTCCAGCTAAATTCTACACGATGTTGCAGCTCAAGGTGTGGTCTTGAGAGATCACTGGTTTACAGGACCCTGGAATGTGTTTTCACATCTGTTTCTTGTGAAAATAAAAGCACCTTTCTCTTGATAAATCACAAAAAAACCCACATCTTGATAAAAAAGAGGCGAGCATTGCCCTGCTGCAGGCAGATGTGAGGAGGGTCTGCTGGAACGGTGAGCTACAGACCCTGAGGAGCACTGAGCTCCAGATAAGGCTTCTTGTTCAGGGTGGCTGCTTGCCTGCCTCCTCCCCAGAGCCTCTGGGCAAGGAGGGGAGGGCATGGGAGCTGACCATGGCTTGCAAAACACCCTGCAGAGCTGTCTCCAAAGAGTGATCAAGCCTCTAAATCACCCGCAGTTCAGTTATTGAGTTATTGTGCAACGGCGAACATCACCATTGGAGCAACGTGGGGATGGTTGTGACTTTCAAAGCCTGCTGGAGAAATTATGTCTGTAAGTGATCAAGAATAGATATTTCTTTGTCTTAAGATGAACCAGAGTCACACAAGGGGAACATGCAGGTTGTAGATGCCCCAGGATATACACAAACAACAGAGCTGCTGGTGTCTTCTCAAGGGGTACTCAGTGGTACTGAATCTCTTTTCCCTCATGTCCTCCACTTCTACCTATCCTGAGATTTTCCTTCCCATTTCTTTCCTCTAAGGACCAGAGAAGAAAGGAGCTGCTACTTGATAGCATGGTAATCTTTGAGTTTATTTAATTCATATTTAAAACTGTCATGGTTTCAGCAGCTCCCAATAAGCATCACTTGCAAAACAGTGAATTTTGTCTTATCCTCTGAATTTGATAAACAGTCACAGGGAACCAAGCTTGATATTGCTAAAAGCAGCAGTGTTTTCGTATAAAGAAACAGATGTTTGGCTCCAGAATATAGGCACCACCTTCTAACAAAGGTACTTCCCTAAACACAAATCCAAAGGTCAGGGTGTCTCTCCTTGCTTCCAGTGCACTGATGGACAAGCATATCCTGAGGTAGTCACATTTTCTAGCTCTATTATACACGGACTATTTGTTCATTGCAAGAAGATTCAATACTGAATTGTGTGACTCTGATAAGCTTGACAAAAAGAAGGCTCTTGTGTTTGCTGGAAGAACGAATGCGCTGGCTTTCATGGTAATATGAATCCAGCAGGAGAAAAAGGCGTAATTAATTGCACTTGAGCCAGTTCAGAGCAGGAATGTGATGTCTCCCACATTTCCATCGTTACTCTGCAACCACTCAGAACTTGAGGGGGCCTCCCAAGAGCACCCTCAGGGATGTGTGAATACAAAAGGTGGGTGTCAATTATGCATGCTTAAGTCAAATGAGTAGCTTGGCCTGACTTCACTTTCAGCTGGCCTTGCTTAGAAACAAAACTGCAAAACAGGAAAGTTCTTGCAAAAGGCAGTATTCTTCGTAATCTTAACCTTTCCACCAACTCAGCTGCTATTTTAAGGGTATAAGAGGATCCATCTACAGTGGCTTTTTTTCCTCAGTGTTTCTGTCTTGAGGGGAGGAACATTTCTTTGAAAATAGAGATCGTCATCACTCTTTATGGTGTAAGACACCATGAAATCTTTAATTGGTCTTAAATCTGTCTTTTAAAACCTGTCTTTTAAAATGTGATCTTAGCAGAGAGAAAGACCAGCCAGACTGGGCCAATGGATCAGGCTACCAGCATCTTATCCCTGCAGATTTTCAGGCAGAGTGTTGGAGAAAACAGTAAATCAAAGAATCAGCTGAAAATAGGTACTGCATGCTATTACTGAGTTCTAATTCTGTGTGTGACAGACATTTTTGAGAGGGTTTATTGAGTGATAACTGAGGAACATCTCCACATTCCTGATCAGGAAATCTAGTCTAAAATTGGCTAGTTGGGTGCCTAGGCTTGTCCATTGCCAGGAGAACAAGATGTACAAAATACAGCACTGTAACAGAAGAACTGGTTGAAGAGAATGAATCATTAGTGCTTACTCAATACGTGGTTCTTTGGAATAATTTTATATTTAAATGCACTACAATTATAATTTTCTTGGGTACTCAGAGTCTTTGAGTCAAACTGATATCCCCTTTGATTTTTGTGTTAGAAACACTAGAAACAAAGCTCTCCTTACAAAGCTCTCTTGACTATATTCAATCTAGATTTAGTTTAGGATATTGATGGTCTCAAGACACTCCAATGTATTCAGAAGTTGGTGTTCAAATAGGTTTTGAGCACCCTTTTCCAGCTTATCACAGGCTGTAATTTTGTCCTCTGCCCATAGTATTTCCTGTAATTCAACGAAGGCCTTGGTGGAAGGTTTGGAAATAGCTTAGGCAATATTGAGGCCCATTGTTTGAGCACTCTGACTCAGTTTTTGACCAAGTGGCCCCACTGCTATCTATCGCCAGTAAAGTCAGTTCTCCTCCCAAACAACAACAATGAAAAAAATAAAATTAAAGCTAAGAATTCCTTTCCTGCATTGCTGCTGGAGGAGATATTTCTGTAGCAAATTGACTTGTATCCACAAAAACGGTGTGGCAAGATACCATATGTGGTAATTGTATGCACTGTTCAAAATATTTTAAATGAACTTGTTCTTACAAAGAAATAAGTTATGAAGTTAACTTTTATATGTGTGTGAATAATTAAACTATTGTCACTACTCTAAATTATCATCTATTGTTAACTTACATCATTAAATCTTGCTTCTTTGCTAAAGAATAATGAAAAATACACTTAATTAACAGTTATTGCAAGCTTGAGGCCATTGATAACACAGTTCTCAGACTGAATTTCACAAGTGTGTTTTGTACTTGACTTGAAATTGCTGCTTTATTCTAAAGCCCTGCACAGCGATGTGGGCATAACAAATTTCGTATCACAAGAACGAACTCCCTTAGTAAATTATGTCACTCTTGGTTAAGATTAGGTTGCTACAAGCAAACAACTTGAGTGTTATTTTTTTTTCCAGTGCAGAGGGAGGAGCTATGGCTTGAGCCTGCTGTTTTAGTTGCTTTTAGCAAATTTATGAAATGCTTTTTGCTGTGCACCAAATCTGAGAAAATCCCACCCCCTTTGCCTCGCAGCTTCCCTGTGCTAATCCATCAGGAGATTTTGGGGGGCTCTGTAACAGTTCCCTGAGGAAAGGGACTCTGGTTAATTTCCTTGTTGTTTCGATTACAGAGGTGATAGGGCTTTTTTTCCTTGGATATCGTTAAAGAGGCTTGCCAGCACTGTAAAGAATGTGCTGCATTCTTCAGATGAAATAAGGCCAATCAGTGGAATAATGAGGAAAGTAATATCTCCCTAGAGAGTCTGATTGGGTTTTCATCAAATCAGCCAACCTTTTCCAGTCATTTACACCAACGTTCACTCCATGCAGGGTGTTATGCTGTCTCAGATTCTTTCCTCCTTTTAAATCCCTTGTGATTATTACTGATAACTAAATAATTGGGATGAGGCAAATTTATGTATATTGTATATGTTCTTCTTTTTAAAATTAATTATTTTGCTCTTATTTTTTGAGATATATTTTAAACAACTCTGCTACCCTGGAAGCTATTCCAAAGAAAAGAGGGATATGCAAGAGCTGGAAGATTTATTCCTTTGTGACAATGAATGTCCTTTTATTTTTAATACGTGGGGTAGTCTCCTATGAATGGAAGGTTACCTACTGCTAAGAGTACAATCCCATGACAAGATGCCCAATTCTTGTTAATTATCTCTTGACACATTTATTTTTATTTATTCATTAATTTGCCTTTCCAAGATAAACCTCTAAAATGAGCCATTTAATTTATTGAGGAGTGAGGAGAACAATAGTTACCATGATCTTCTCTTATTTCGTGTTCTTTTCTCTGTCAAGAGCACAGCATTAAATGCACAAGGAACATCCAGCTACTGAGACAGAAACACTTCTCTTTCACTCACACAGAATTCAAACTAAGAAAAGGTTTGCACACCGCTTCTGCAGGTGGCTTCTTGCTGTACCTACAGACATCAACAATCTGTTCTGAAAAATATAAAGATTACAGCGTTGGGCCAGATCCTGCCATGGTGTAAATCAGCTTGGTGCTACTGACACCAGTAGCTGTCACCCAGCATGAGCCCCTTCAGACACACATGGCAAGTTATTGGCTCACCAGGGCTACTGCTCATACATCATTAAGTGGCCCTTTCCTGTGAAACCAGTACCTTTTTGCCATCGAATGAGAAGTAGGCAGGAGCACAAAAGATGTAGGGTACTGCAGAGCTGTGCTACTCCAGTGTGTTTGCAGACTAAATGTTGCAGTCAGCCTGTGCTGGCAGATGCATACATGACTACATAGTACCTAAAATAAGGGGTGGGGGGGGTTCTGATTCCCTTCTGTGCTGTGCACTGCTCTGTTCTGGAGCACAGACAAAAAGAAATCTGGTCTCCTCTGCAAGTTATCTTCGTTCAGTGGCTGGGAGACTCAGAAACAGTGCAGCTTCGTTATACACGAACACATTTATGGCGTCTTTGACAAGCTCCTGGACCACATCAGCCATGATCTGATTACATCACTAAAATTAATGTGGTCTTTGGATGTTTTACACAACAATCTGGGAGGCATTTATTTCCTGCACTTGTGGGGGGGACATGTTTAGCATGTGAAAGTTTTCAAAATTAACTGAGTTCCATTCACACCAGTCCTCCCACACCGCTCAGCAAATGATTCAAAGCCTTCAGCGTGATTTCATCTGTGCAGACTCTAATCCACTTACTTAATGAAATACATAATTAACATATTATAATTGCAGTAAAGATGGTTTTGACAGAAATCATTTCCCGTATCTAATACCGTGGTAATTTAATCTGTTCCCCACTCCCTAACACGACCCTCCGTGATTAAGTTTCATAAGAATTTTTTTGATTGATTGATTCATCTGACGTGCCTGGGCCCTGCTAAAGGAGTGTCTGTCAGTTTACAGAGCTACGTGATGTTGTGGCAGATGGTTGTGGAGAGGCTCTTTGCGCTGTCTCCCTGTGTGGTCTTTTTTTTTTTTTTTCCCCCCTAAATGCCCTGATAATCCAAATACAGCAACCCTGATCTACTAAATCGCTACATGTTTTTATATGCTGTCTTTTAGTTGTGTGTGTAGTTATTAAACTAGGGAAGGCAGGATGTGTTAAACTAGGAGGTCTAAATCCTAATGCTGTCATTCACTTCCACAATAAAACAACCCACACAGATACTTTTTATTTGATTTCTCTTTCTGTTTGTTTTCAACACAATCTCTCTAGTCTGTCATTCACTCTCAGGCAGTTACTTGAGTTAAAAGGGCCAGCAAGCCAAGTTATACAGACCTTCTCAGTTAAATATCACTTGTTACCTGCAGGAATATATGAGGAACATTACCAACCACTCGCTTTTCAAGTCAGACTCAAACGGCTGCTCTCTTGATATGGGTCATGACTCATGAGATAATATCCAGTAAAAGGTCTGTGGCAAATGATTACTTCCTTTTCATAGACTGAAACCCTATAATTTTTTTAATGCTGTCAGTCTCCAGGAAACTGTGTCCTAGTGACATTGTGGAAAAAAAATAACAAATCCCAAAGGAAAGGATGCTGGATGCCTTCCTCTGAGAAAAGCCAAACCCTTTGGCAATAACAAACATCCTCCTCTCACCTTAATGCCTGTCCCTTACACCATCCCATGCTCCAATATAGCTTTTTCCATCTCTTACTTGCTTCTCCTATGGTAGGAGTTAACCAATACTGCTCAGTGCTTTACTGCATTTTCCTTTGTCCATGGCTTTCATGCAGCTGGCCAGGTCTCCAGCACCTCCAGGGAAAAGCAAGTAACTGTCTGTGTTGGGGGCAGATGATAGAAAGACAAAGACCTGGGCCCATCAGGTAATCCAGTCACTGTCAGAGCTTGCTCAGCCTGGTAAAACAGACCATCCTACAGCAGGTTTGGGCACTGGTACCTGCAGGTTTTGTTATCCACAGCTGGGAGCTTGCCTGACACCCTGAGCAGCACCACTGGCAACGTTTCCTCTTTATGGCTTGATTTTGTTCACAAAATGGGCTGCAGAATAAAGTCATGGGTGTGTGAGAGGGCGGAGGGCTGTAGTGCCTGGGTGTCCAGGCCTTCTCCTGGGGCCAGGCAGGAGGGGGACAAGCAGCTTGTCATGTGTGAGATGGTTTGCCCCAGGGACAAGGTGGGCATGGATTTTCCAGGGTTTCTGTTCTGAAAGAGAGGAGGTTAGATGTGTTTGAACCCCTTTAAATCCCTCGGTTGTCCAGACTTTTAAAAGTCTGTCTCATGAGGTGAGACAGCACCACAGTGAGATAATGGTAGCGGAAGCTTAATCTCTCTCTGCAGGCAGGATGCAGCAGCACTGCCATCCAGAAGCAGGACAGTCCCTTAGGGACACACTTTGCTCTCACTTGTGTCAGTTTGTGACACTGGTTGGTGCCAGGCAGTGTGGCACTGGGAGGAGGATGGCACAAGGAGCAGTGTGCCACAAGGAGCAGTGCTACAGGCCAACTGCCAGCCTGGTAGCGTGAGGGATGCTGACATTAGTGGTTTATGGCTTGTAAGAGCTGAGGTGTGCTGCAGGCTCGGAGACCACAGTCAGCTTCTGTGTGCTGTCATGCCCCAGCTGCTGGAAATGTTTTGAGTAGCAGTCCCTCGGCTCTGTTGGTCAAAAGGTGAATGAAGGTGGTGAAGTTGTGAACAGTGAGCAAATTTTTGCTTCCTGTCAGCCTGAGCCTTAATTTTTTGCTTTCCCATAACTGCAAATAGTCTCAAAGGGTCTGACGGACAATGCTGCTTATATGTCACAGGGCAGAGACCTTGGTCTTAAAAAAATTGCTGGACAGAGTTGCAAATTGCAGCATTCATTCTGTTTTACACCTAGAATGGCCAAACGGGTGTATTCACTGACAAGGAGGGTAAAGACAGTAGAAAATAACAGAAAATAATTTACAGCCTGTCTTTACTCTGCTTTGTTGTTTCACTTGATAGTAAGTCAAAGGTGACTCAGGCTCCAGCCTCTGTGATGGTCGTAATGCACAAAAGGGACTGGAGGCAGAGCTGCCTCACCTGTCCTGCTGCCTCACATCCTTCTGAACGTTAGATCTTGGGCAAGTGCTTCTGACAGAAGCCTCTGTTCATGAAAGGCTCAGTCTTTTTCCTAGTAGGAGGATGCGTGAATCATTTCTGATGATGTGAAGCTGCATTTAATTGTGTCATCTTTCATAAACTGAGTGTGTACCAGTGCCTGACAACATACTGGGTTTGTGGGGCTTTGTTAGTGATGTGAAATACAGCATATTCATCCATTTCGGCAGTATTTTAAAGACTAATAGAGGTTCAGGTGCCTAATTTCTGTTGATGAGTCAATGCATTAGTTAGGGATTATTTGCCTACCAGTTCTCACTGACCTATGTACTGCTGGTGTTTTTGCATTAAAAGTTATGCCAGGGTTATCCTAGAGTAAGCAAAGACTTTCCATGTTCCATGGTGTCTCTAAATCTGCCACCCCTCCCAGTGACAGACTGTAAATGCTCTGATCAACAAAAGCTCTGCTCTTCCCATTGAGTTGTGAAACACTTACCTGGGAACAGCTTGAGCACAGAATGTGAGACGAGTTAAGAGGCATTTATGCAAAGGGAGGGCAGAGATTTTGAAATAAAAGAATTCAGATGGTCATCTTTTTAAAACACTGGCACAAAATCAGAAACATAGACAATATAGGCTCCCGCCCCAGCCCCATAGCCAAACCCCCACTGAGTTCAAGGAGGCCACTCAGAATGATGCACACCAACTCCTACATCTGAGTCAGTGAACTCATTGAACTTGACTGAAATTCCTGTCGGAGCATTTTCTTTTTCCTGTGAGTGTGGAGGGAGGGGGAGGCTCCTTTGTGAGTGGCAAGTGTACATGAACACCACCACATCAACTGCCAATATGTTATGAGGCCTTGGTAACAATCTGGAGTCTCTGGGGAGCTCTGCTGCAGTTCAAGTGAGTATCAGACAGAGAGAAAACAATTTCTGGTGCCAATAATGCAGCACAGATGAAAAATGTTTTAATATTTGAAGCTGCTTTATGGCAGAAGCAATGACAGTGATGGAGTCAATGTCAGCTTTTTTCCTTTAAATGTCATCTTTCGTCTATGAGTTTTTTCTGCTCTGGAGGCATGCAAGCCTGATGCTGACTGTTTGCAACCATTGATCATTGATTTTATTCTAAATGGAAAGCTTGCCAGAAGACTAGAAATTCTGGAATTTATTAGGATTTCTTTAAGAGGCACTTTAGCTCAACAGTTCTCATTACTGTCTTTACAATGTTACTTATTTTTCTTTTTATGTCATATGATTTGTAAAGGGTTAGTACTCAGAGAACAATATATGATTAAACCACTGTGCATGCTGGAGTTGCAAGCTTAGAGGGTAAAAAAGGATTCTTAGGAAGGCTAAGCACATATCTGAGTGTTAAACAACTAATGTCTCTTCAGAACCAAAAGCTCTATTTTGAAATCTCTGAACATGATTTTTATTAAACAGCAGTTTTGATTAAATAAGGTCACTCTTAAATTAATAACTCTTAAATACATAAATAAAAGGGCTAAACCATCTTTATATTCTGACATTTAGTGCATAAACAACGTACTGTATGTACCAAATGTCAGAATATAATGAAAGTTTGTCCTGTTAAACTAATACTACTGATGGGCAAAAATGTCTTGGACTCTAAAACCTCTTCAATGTATTTATTTACAGTGATGTTTTTCTGAACATGCCAACTAGGAGTGGTTTAAGGCTTTATTATATATTAACATTTAACATATTTGCGTGCTTATGTATAAGTGATTATTCTTAATTTGGTTAAAAAGAATCCATTTACAATTATACAGTGGGCTAAATGTTTTCAGTTTGTGATATGTTTCCATTGGCACAGGACTAGTTCAAACAGGTATGTTAGCTCTTGGCTGACAAGCCTGACATTCAGGCTTTATTATGGAACAGCGTACCCAGGGAATGTGAATTATAGGGAGTATCAGCCTTGGCCTGCTGAAAGCATTATTCAGCCTGGTTGATTATGGAATTTACTCCAGAGTTTGGGTCTGGAGATCCATCTACTGAACTGATGCTGTTTATTTGTTTAGTCACAAATATGTTGCAGACCAGACAAAGGGAAGATCGTAGTGGGAAACAGGCGGGTTGGATAGCACTGACCAGTGAAAAGCAAAATCTTTCAGGATAAAGGGCCAGTGGTGGAGTTTATTGCCACTGTTTAGATAAAGCTAATTCTGGCAAACCTTTAATAAACCCTCAAGTGCAGCACTTGAATTGTAAAAGAAAACTTTCCACATAATAAAACATCCATCTGCAATGTCACCTTGGATGCTGTAAACGGAGTTCCCGGTGCAGTGAGGTTTGCTGTACCCCATTGATCAAATTGCTTTTAATATTTGTAGTAATGGACTGTCCTTATTCGCAATGCCACATGAGATACAATGGTTGTATTGTAACTGTGGTAGAGAAACAGCAGAATATTTCTGCTTGCCTCAACCCCATCTATTCTGCACTGGCCATGTCCCCACATAGTCATCCTCATACTTGTTAACAGGTTTCTCTGCCTGCAGCAGTGAAGCTCAGCTGATAAAAATGGCATGTTTTGCCTTTATTGTTGGCTAACCTCTGCTTCCTTCTGCATAGATTGCCACCAAAAGGGCTTGTTTGGGTTTGTTCTATACCCAATGATCTGTTATTTCTGTCCAGGTTTTAATGATTCTCTGATGAGACCAGACTTTTTGGCTAAGTGCAAGAGTTGAGAAATACTGAACAGCCAAATTCAACAGCCATTTCTTGAGAGTACCATTTAAAAGTCACTGGTACTAGGAATATCTGCATCAATGGAGTCCAGCACCATTTGCCCAAACCAATTGTTCGCTTTTGGAAGGTGAATCTTCAGAGATGTTCCATCAAGAGCCCTTATAGCTTAAAATCCTAATGAACATTTGGAAAATAACCATGAATTTGTCCTAGAAGGAGTAGCTGGGAGACTATCTGACAGTCTTGGTATATGTTTGTGAACCAGGGAGTCCTAAAACTTTATATATGAAGTGGTGACACTGTCTTATGCTCCCATGGTGTAGAGATCCTCCTTATCATTATTAATTTGTGTCGTAGCAGAATCTAGAGGCTGCAGGGGATTTAAGGGTCCCATTGTGTTAGTACTGCACACATACATCACAGATACTTCTTGCACTTAGGAACCTCGTGTCAAAAGAATGGGATAGCACAGGCAGGAACAGGAAATTGTAGATTGGCCTGGGTTGGAAGGGATCTTGGACATCATCCAGTTCCAAGCCCCTTGCCATGGACAGGGACACATTCCACCAGACCAGGTTGTTCAGATATCCATCCAGCCTGGTCTTGGACACTTCCAGGGATGGGGCAGCCACAGCTTCTCTGGGCAACTTGTGCCAGGGCCTCAGCACTCTCACAGTAAAGAATTGTTTTCCAATATCCAATCTAAACCTCCTCTCTGTCAGTGTGAAGCCATCTCCCTTGTCCTGTCACTCCATCCCTTGTCAACAGTCCCTCTCCATCATTCTTTAGGCTCCCTTTGGGGACTGGAAGGCCACAATTTGGTCACCCCAAAGCTTCTCTTCTCCAGGCTGAACAATCCCAGCTCACCCAGCCTTTCCTCCCAGCAGAGCTGCTCCATCCCTCTGATCCTCCTGGTGCTTCCTCTGGTCTGGTTCCAGCAGCTCCAGGTCCTTGCTGTGCTGGGCCCCGAGGCTGGGGCAGCTCTGCAGGTGGGGTCTCACCTGACATGGGCAGAGGGACAGAATCATCTGCCACCCATGCTGCTTTTGAATATGAGATGTGTTAGTGATACTCAAGATCATATGATTTGGGGGTGGAATTGAGATTTAGTAGGTTTTAGTTCACTGTCTTGCTTAGTACATTGTTTCAGAACCTCCAAGAGCACCATCTTTTTCTGCATTACATTTACTGTACAGGCTTCTGCTTGGACAAATTATGGGTTGTGTACAGGTCACTTATCCTATCAGGAAGTGAGTGCCAAAGGAAAGCACCACAAAATGTGATCTTAAAAAAAATTAAGTCAAAGTAATCCACAAAGAAAAATTTACATTTTTGTTCCTTGGTTGGGAAAATGATTTTAAAGAAAAGAAAACCTAACTTTTCCATTCTGAAGTGGATTGCTGCTAAGTGGCAGAAGAGGACTGCAGAAGTAGTGGCAAGTGTGTTGAGAACAGTGATATTAAAAAAAAAAATTTTTTTGAGAGGATTCCTGAAGTTTTCCAGAGGAAATAATTTCAGCTGAAAATCCTTGAGTAGGTCTAGTAAAGATGTTGCTCCTTTAAACTAGGAATCAGTGACTGTAGCATTCCTGTGCTCAGCAATTCATTGCTTTGTGCATTTATGCATCTTTCTTTACAAGTAACCAGCGAAAGGAGTCAGTTTCTTCACTATGAGGAGCTTAGCCTTGCAAGAAACCTCCTCCTGCTAATCCATATTCAGAGAAGCCCTGAGGGAGCTATCAAGACTATTCTGAGAGTAAATTATCCACCCAGGAAAGGATTACAAAATCCTGGCCCTGCTTGAGATCCCCAGCTAGACCGTGTCAGTATTTGACAAAGGTTTGTGTCACTTCTATGTTCAATGTACTGATGCCCCCTGGACCACTTCTTAGAGACCTCGGAGCTGAGACAATGAAAAGCAAAGGCTTGATTTTGGAGTTGAGGAAAGCAGCACTCACTGGTGACTTCCAGCAGTACCCTTTTGAGTGAGGACCACGTGAGCAGAAACAGAGGGCAGTAGTTAAGGGTGTCCTGTGGTGTTTGCACTGGAATGATTTCTGTAGGTTCTCTTCTGACAAGGGAGGGGTTGAGCCCCAAGGCAGCCTCCTCCCTCCTCTGTGGGCAAGATATGAGCTGCAATAGCTCAAATGAACTCAGTTGGGCTGCCTCAGAGTATGGGCACACATTGGCTCCGTGGGGTCAGTCAGGATGCTTGTGCTGGGCCCCACATCATCCTTCTCATCTTCCAGACGATGAAAAGATGAAGGAGTCACCTGGCTTGTCACTCCTGCTGACACCAGGTTGGAACACCAGCTGGGATCATCCTGTCACAGTCTGCACGTCTGTGACTAAGGAGAAAAGTTCAGCTGCCAAGATATTCAAACTGGAACTCCTCGTTAAAAAAAAAAAATCCATTAGAAGTTATATCTTTTATAAATGGCCTATATATTATGACATAATTTAATTTAGTGCTCTGAATGTATTATGGCCGCCATAACAGTTTTACATTTATAGATTTCATAGTTTTGCTTCTATAAAACAACTACAATCTGTACCCCTTCCAGCTAATTACAATAAAATGCTTCGATTCACATTTACAATGTAAACTAAGGGCAGAGGCGTGTGAATTCTGACTCAGGTTTATGCTTCACGGGCTGCTGAGAATGCCTAGGCTTAGCCTCCCCTGACTAAGGTGTTTTCTGGGGTCAGGTCTTGGTGGAGACCTGCCAGGAGGAGGCTGTGCCTATTGCTAGGAGATCCTGGGATTACTGCTGAGGGACCATGTTTGTGGGGCTGGGTGAATATTGAAAAAAATGAAAGAAGCTGGGAGTAGCTACTCATTTAGGCTGAGCTGGAGAAAAGAGTACCAGATCTGAGTATGATAGGACTCACTGGAAAAAAAGAGGAAATCAGCAGTAAGGGATGCAGATTGAATGAGCAGAATGCAGGGGAATGAAGATTCGGAACTTAAAATCACAGATTCAAAAATTGTGTATGTCTCTGAGAAAGTCCTGGAATCACAGAATCACAGAACGGTGAGGGCTGGAAAGGACCTTAAAGATCATCTCATTCCGCACCCCGCCATGGGCAGGGACATCTTGCAGTAGGCCAGGTTGGTCAGGAAGGGCCCCATTCAGCCCCACCCCGGTGCCATGGATGGGGCATCCACAACTTCTCTGGGAAAGTGTTCCAGCACCTCACCACCCTCACTGTAAATAATTTCTTCCTAATATCTCCTGTAAATTTCCTCTCCTGCAGTTTGAACCCATTACTCCTTGTCCTGTCACTACAGTTCCTGATGAAGAATCTCTCTCTGGCTTCTGTGTAGCCCCTTCAGATACTGGAAAAGCTCCACAAAACCCTCTCTTCTCCAGGCTGAAGAGCCCCAACTTTCTCAGCCTGTTTTCATAGGGCATGTGCTCCAGTCTTCTTTTCAACTTCGTGGCCTCCTCTGGACTTGTTCAGCACTTCTATATCCTTCTTATCTTGGGGACACCAGAATGGCACACAGTGAGGATGCAAATGCAAAACAAGACATGTTATAACGAACTCTATTTTTGTATTGTGGTGTAATGTGTTTACTCAAGAGCTGCTTGTGTACAGAAGACCTGCTAAAACCGATGCTTATTTCATTTTTTTTAAATTAAAACATATAATCACAGGTTCCCAATGACTATGGAAAAAGAGAGTAAAATCCTTTCTCATTTCAAAATCCCCAAACTTAAAATAAACTTGTGCCATGAAAACCAATAGTTTCTGAGTTAACAATAATAGAACACAATACTTAACAGACTTTCTCTGCTTATTAATTAACAGATAGATTTCCCATATCTGCACAAATCAGTTAAAAATGAGATACCATCTGCCTTTGATTTAGCCTATTTGTTTAGCCTTTCACCAACCTGTATGTACTCAGCGTGTAAGAATCTCAGAGAGTAGCCAACAATGAGGACTTTCGTTCCTGTGAAAATCCTTACTCTGGAACCCACATTCTTACTAAGTTCGCTGGGATGAGTCATTCCTGATTTTCAGTCATGGCCAAGTTTTTTGAGCTTATAGTCAGTCCTTCTTAGAAATCAAAATGCTCTAAAGAGCTCAAACTGTTTGTAGGATGCAGCTTGGTCAAATATTTTTATGATCCCTTCCCAAATTTTCTGATTTTGTAAGGGTCTCTTTCCTGAGGAGAGAAAATGCTGCATTTACATGGTTCAGAGGTAGCCACTGTTTGTATCAGCAATGACCACTTCCACTGCAATTCCAGTGAGACAAATGCACTTGTGAGTTTCCATTTGTGCAGGCGATAAAAACAGGTCTGATTCCACATCCACACAGCAGCCCAAGTATCTCTGGCAACCCAATTTTTGATGTTTTACAGTGTGGCCCCAGGTCTAATAACCTTCTTCTGCAGATGCTGTTTTTGTATGTTTTTAATCACGAATCATTCCTTATCTATTAACCAATCATATTTGCTAACTGGATTGCTTGTGAAGACCTCTTATTGTAATTAGCATGCTTCAGCTGAAGAGTAAACAAATATTCTAACAAACTACTATGACATAAGTTGATTTTCTGTTCTCAATCACTACCATTGTGGATACAGCAAGTTTTGAATTAAACATCTCTCCAAGATGTAATGATCTCAGTCAAGAACATTTTAATTAAATTAAGGGATTGAAACTTTTGTTTTTGACAGGGCTTGAATAAATCAGCAAGAGGTGAATCTGGTTCAGCGAAAGGCTTGATCCAGAGAAATAGTATTGGAAATAATTAAAACTGTGTTGACCAACAGTGCTCAAATGAAACAGTAAATATTTTGTCAAGGGATGCTAAAACATAATGTACTACATAGAGTTCAAAGAATTGCTATAAGGAGATGGGCACCTGCCTGTGTAACAGGAGTGCTCTGATGAGGAGGTCATGTCTTCCTCTGGCACCAGACCTCTGTTCTGTCACTCTGTCTTTGAGCTGACAGATGTGAATGTTGGGGTATTTCATGAATTGTATGAGCAACATTTTGGGAGGGCTAGATACACTGGGGGTCTGCCTGGTAGGACTGGCACAGGATTTGTTTGCAGCTTGCAGGCTCTCCTACTGGCTACTCATCCACCATTACTGGAGCTGCAATATACTACATTTACTATCACCTTTTGTTTCACTGGCAGAATAAACAGAGCTGGACATCAAGGCACAGCAACAGATTTATGTGTATAAAAACTGTATGATTAGCATACTCAAATCAACCAAAAAGCATCTGTCTGGCTCCCTGATTTTAAGTTTGTACCTTGTTTTGAAACACACGTGCGCAAATACACACACACGCCTATGTCTGGATATTTAATCAGTCAAATTACCTAGGAAGTAGATTTTGCGTATTGAATATATGATGAGCTTCCAAGAAGTATGTTTACCCAAAATACCTATCTGGCATCTGTAAAAAAATCTCAAGGTTAAAGTGACTTAAGGATCCAGACTGCAGAAGCTCACTCATACACTAGACAATGTGTGTTTTCATATTCTTTAAACCACTGCACACCACTCTCCTAATCTTAATAGTGCTCTAGAGAGTGTGGAATGGCCAAAACATGAAACAGAATAAGTCAAATATACAGAAAACTGTTACATTTGCATTGCAAAACCTTGGCTTGGGTTTAAAAATAATGGAACGACAGTTTGTCCTCTAAACAGTGTCCAACCTCCTTAACCTTTAAGTGTCATCTGCCTAGGCAGCCCTCAATGCTTGTTTTTACAGATGAAAATAGGGCCCATAGGACTTACGACAGTTCAAATAACTGGGCAATAACCACTGGGTTTGCTCTTAAAATAGAAGATCAAAAAAAGGCAAACCAAAATAAAAGCGTTCTGATTAAGAAATGGGTTTATTTGGCTGCACTGAAACCTGCAGGATAGAGGAAGGGATGGAAAAAAGAGGGCGACCTGGTGGAAGGAAAAAAAGGCTAATAAAGAAGGTCACTCCCCTAAACCATGCTGTGGAAATCTTTCCTTGGTCATGGCCTGGAGGCACTTAAGTAAATGCAAAATGGGAGAATGTTCATCCAGACTCCATTCATGTTCAGCTCTGTGTATATCTGTCAGATCTCCCGCAGAATACATGAGAACTTTTATATCTCCTTGTCTTCTCCTGGCTTGCCTCCCCTTCCTCCAGGAAAGAAGCCAGCTATGTAACATTTCCTTGTGGTTGTCCACTTTTCAATTTGAATGCAGCATGAGAATAGCAGAATTCTTAATTTTTCCTCAATTAAGTAAGAAGAATTATTTTTCTGGTTGCCCTTGCTACAACTCCACTTACAGACCATATCTAATTTCTCATGCTTGTTGTCTCAGCCTCTTTCAATTCCAAGATATTCTTTCCAATTCTTGTAGCTAAATCTCTTTGCCAAGCCATCATAGTTTCATGTCACAAGTACTACAAGCTTCTCCACAGCCTTTTTAACCCCCATTGCCCTCTGAGAAATCAAATGACACCAAAAGAAAGGTCTAAACAGGGGTTTCAATATGTTGTGTCAGAAAAAGTGGCAATTTTAGTCTGTAATATGACACTACAGAGAAAGGAGGGGGTTTTTAAAGATCTTGGTCCAGTTTTGTTGAAATAGTCAGCATTGCCCATGGAAATACTTTTGCATCTTCATGGTGGGAAGATGTCTTTGTTCTCTCAATAAGATTTGTGAACGCTAAGGAAAAATTTGTCTTTCTCTTCCAGAACTGGTTTCACTGGCTTTGCCTTCCCTCCTCATAGGATGGAGGGCAAAACACAGCAGGAAACCGAGACAATATTATTAAGTGTGCAAAGGAAAAAATGCTATAAATATTTTGGTTGAAACAGCAGAGACATTAAAGATAAAAGTTAAATGGAAATAAAGGCAGTCAGATGGTTATTATATGTTGCTATAAAATCCAAGAGCTGTTAGAAAAGGTAGATCAGGATTTGCTTTTAAAAAAATGACAGGCCTGTAAGAAAGCAATATTTTTGATTGATAGAGATTTTAATTGCTCTGATATTTATTGGAATGACAGCTATTAGGAATTGAAGCAGTGATAAGGGATTCTCTGAAGCTTGAGGGTATTTGGATAAACACCTCAAATTTGAATGCCTATCAGAAGGTTATTAAACTTATTAAAACCTTGAATTTTTCATTTGGGCTAAAAGTCTTTGAAAAGAGGTTTGCTTGGTGAATTTGTTATGAAATGATATAGACTGTTAGTGACGACTTTTTCTTTTTCTCCTCTTGAGAAGCATGTGCAAGCTAGGTTAGGCAGGAATTGCTGACATGCATATCTGCAGAGATTATAGTGTTAAGGACAAAAATTCATGTGGGTAAAACATGTTCCAGAAAAATGTGTAGCCTTAGAATTAACAAATGGTGTTACTTCCCCTAGCAATTCAGGTTTTATTTTTAATAGACCTAATCTGCACATGTGCTGTTTTCCATCTATGGCAACTTGTGTTTTTAGAAAGTTAATTACTTGCTTTGGATATGTAATTGGAAAATTTAGTCCTGAATTATTAACAGTTCTCTTCTGGATGCCTGATTTTTCTGTGGTCCAAAATGATTTTCAGAACTGTTGAGCATCCAAAGACCGAACCGAAGAGAGGAGTAGGCTCTCATTGTGTCAGAGACCAGGGGCTGTGAGAGCTCCAAGTGTGGTCATCACATCACAGCTTTGCTGATCTGTGTGTCCTTTATTATCCTACCGAGATGAAAAAGGAATGGCAAAGTTAATAAAATGGCCATTCATTATCTTTCATGCATATTTTTTTCTTTTTTTAATGTTTTATTTAGTCTTTTCCACATTAAAAAGCAAGAGAGTAGAGCTCTAGTACTATTTAACCTCGTGACACTGGTCATATGAGGGTAGGATTTTTATTTCTTTCTTTCCCCCTTCAAATGCCATCCCAGTAATGTGGTAGTCATGACCATTCACTATCATTAGCTAAACCAGTTCCCTGGGAGATGTGATAATAAAATGTTGAAATTATAAATTGATTAAGTGCATATGGTATATACTGATGGTTGGATATAAAGTCCAAGTACAGGTATGCTTTGCAAGAAACATTTATATGGGTACTTTGAATGAGTGGGATGGCCTATAACTCTAACAACTTGAATTGTTTTCTCCAAGAATATTGGAAAAGGCTGATATGAGGAAACCGTCACTATTTTTGGAATGATGCAGTCTAGGGTGATCATATCAGATCACACATGAAATATAACTGTGCTACTGTAGCACTGTGCTGCTTTGTGGAACAGTTCACGTGGCTAAGGATTTTTGAGTAGATGTGGTGAAATGCGAGGGAGTGGAGCCTTCCAATGTGTGTACATGTTGTGAATCAACAGAGCCATAAACTGCTACAGGAAAAAAAAGAAGTGTCAAAATCAAGGCAGAAGCACAGGCAGCTGTTGCATGAGTTTGGGAAGAAAATGGAGCTCGAGGGGAGATTTGAGAGAGAGAAAGTAATGCCCTATATCATAGAGGTGGATGGAAATGTACCAGAATTAGCTGAGAGATACTGAGAAGAGTTCGGCTGAAAAAGTCAGCATTGACAAAAAGCAAGACTCAGCCCAGAGTTTCAAATACACACGTCTACTTTGGAGATGCTGTTTGCAACACGCTTCAATTCTTTCACATGTGGTTTTCTCTTTGTCAGTTTTTATCCAGTCAGCTTTCTTCTCTGCTGTACCCCTTTATAATTTCCTGTATCTTGTCCTCCTTCCCCATCTCTTCCTCTTCCTGTCCTCTCCCATTTGGTCCCTCACTGTGGGACTCAATTCATGAATGCTTGCAGTGAAATGCTTCTGAAATGCTGCACTGGAAGGGCACAGTCTGTCTGCTAAATACATACAAAAGCTTTCCATTGTTTTTGGTATAGAGCAGATTCTATCCAATGTACTCCATATATATTATATTATATTATTTCAGACTCTGGAATATTTGGGAAATTTTCCTATTTGAATTTTAATGTTAAACTCAGAACTGTAGCTCTGACTTGATTTTATTCATCCGTGCATGGTGAGGATATATCAGCCAATAATTAAGAATGTGAAAAACAAGCTGCAGTGGACAGTCAATAATCCAAATACTTCTATATATCAAACCTCCAGATTGTTAGCAAATTTCTTTTTGATAGCAGTCTGTTTTCCTTTGCACTGACAAAATGACATGACACAACCCTTGGCATTTGAGAAGAATATGGTTGGTTTTTTTCAGATGGATTAGTTCAGGTAAGCAGATCTGATTCAAATATTTAACAGATTGTCCATAAATCTGATATTCATGGGAAGCTGCTAATTCTGAAGTGATCATAAACACTTCACAAATGCAGAGACTTCAGTTAGCACATAACTCACTGAAGACTAGAAGCTGAGATGGTTGCTTCTGACAAATCTTTCATTGACGTGTGTGTCTAACCATCAAGAATGAACAAAGAGTCAGCATGTTTCATAAAATATTCTTCTTATTGTAATTCTTCTGTAAAAGTATTTGACATCTTTTTAGATTTTTTTGTTCTTGGATTTACTTTTTGTTGCAATCAATCTTGATTCAACAAAATGCTCTTACCAAAACATTTTTAATAATGAAACAATGACAGCAGTAAATTTGCATAACCAATGAGCTCTTTCATTGTTTCTTTTCGCTATAGTATTATTCTTTTCTTTGTTTCAGAGTAGCGTCTGCTAGTCACTGTGGACCAAAGAAAATAGTTTGGTTGAAATAGATTAAAATTCTTCATTAAGGCATAAAGTTAAAACAGTTTATTGGGTAATTCTTCATAATTGCAAAGACTCTGTAGTTCTGGGTTAAAGATAGGGGCAGAAGCAGTAGTAGTGTGCAGTAGTTAGACTGTTCCAGCAAAAATTCCACTCTTTGAAGAAGTAAAAGGCAGATTGTCTGCCCAATAATAATCATTATGTTTGGGGTCTTAACATCTTCTGAAGTCATTATATCCCCTTCCAAAGTGAGTGCCGCTGACTTAAAATGCCAACCACATCTTGTGTTTAAACAAATCTTGTAGCAAACTGTGCGTGGTGTCCAGCAGCTTTCCCAATTTCTGTCAAAATGCTCAAAATAGATTTTTCCCAAATTTGCCCACCTCTATGTGGACAAGGGGACCTGAAAGAAGGCTGGTCATGGCTGCCCCACTTATTTTGCAGAAGGCATGAGAACAAATTCCTGCTCCTTTTCTTTTAAAGAGTTTTAACTCTGATTCTTCTACAGATGTGACTAGGAGCTTCCTTCATATCGTCCAAAATAGTGGCATTTTGAAATAATCCAGATCTGTGGGTGCAGCTAACGAGGAGAGTAAAACAGAAGATGCAAACTTCAGAAAAAGATTAAAAATATACTATGGAAATAGCCTGTCTAGGTTTTGACAGATGAAATTTGAAGACAAATGATTTGTCTTTCAGGGAAAGGCATTTTTAAAAGAAAATTTAAATGTAATGCATGAAGAAGAGTTGTGCTGATCTGAAAGGAGGATTAACTGACATGATCTTGATCATAGGGTCATTATACTGCTACCTCAGAAAAAAGATAAAACAAACAAAAATGTTAACAGGTCAGGGCAGTGGCTTTTAGCAGCTTAGCCTGTGGGGGGAAAAATGTAATGTACAGAACTGCAGAATGTAGGCATCGCCTGATTGTGGGAGATTTATGGGCTTTGGGGGGAACAGAGGGCCATGTTGCATTTCTAACACAGTCCTGCCGTCCACAGACCTGGGGAAGGGAGAGCAGCCAGAAACAGCCTTCCCCAGAAATGTTTCCTGAAACGGGGGCTGCAGTGAAAACTATCTGGATCTCTGGTTTGACTTAGCAATCAGGTCATGCTGGAGCTGTGGCATTCCAGTCACTTCTGCAGGAAAAAATCTTTGTATGGAATTAAAAAAAAAAAAAATAAAAAAAAAAAAAAAAAAAAAAAGTAAAATGGAAAATTTGTACACACACGTGTACTTATAGTTAAAAAAAATGTGCTCATCACATAATCTTGTAGCACTGCTCCGACTGAAAAATGTATAACAATATGTGCAATTTATTGATAAATGTCAGCCTAAATAGTCTGTGAGAGAAGGGGGGGAGCAGAAAGCTATACATTTCCCACAAGCACCCCCTGAGGCAGCAGCTTGAGCAAATACAATACATGCAATGCAATAAACTAAGATTATGGGACTTCACAGCAGACAAGTGTGGCCTTCACCGTAGGCTAAGTAGGCAGTCACCTCAGCACTATATTTAAAGGGGCACTGGAATAACAGAGATAACATGGTCATTCTCCAGTACTCCTGTTCAGACCAACTCCTCTACGACTGTTTCAATAACACTTGTCTTTCTGTCTGATAGGATCTTTCTGTCATTTTTATGTAGAACCTCAGGACTCGCCCATCCTCGGCGGCGTTCGCGCGCGGGATTTCCAGCCGCGCGAGGCGGAGCGGGAGGCTGAGCTTGATTTACAGCAGAGCTGCTGGCTCCAGCTCCGAGCCCCTCCAGCCTGGCCTTGTCTCTCTGGGCTCTCCATGTGGGGTTTGACCCCGTGCAGGCTCAGAGCTGGTGCAATCTTGGGTACCTAAACCCGAGATGGGAACGTGGGCTCCCCACAGGTGTGGGGAGCATTTTGGCACAAGGCTTCAGACCAGAGGGATTCACTGCAGGGAACGGGACATTAAGAACTGTTTCAGTCTTTGAGCAACCCATGACTGGGTTGCTCATGACTCCCTCAAAGTCGGGCTGAGGGAGTTTTCAGACAAGGAAATCAGCTGCAGTCCGAGGGTACAAATGCCACTTTCACTGTGGGGATGATGGGGCTTATGCTATTATCTTGGTCCAGTTCAATTCCTTCTTGTTGCAAGGCTGCATTTCAGTAAGTAACACAAAATGACTGCAATCAGACTCTACCTTCCTACAGGAAAATGAAATTTTAAGGTGACAAAATGACAACATCTGGTCTAAATAACAATTTGAAGAGGATATTCTAAGCTTACATTGTCAGACCTCTCTGGAAACATGAACTTTCTCACCGGTGGCATATGTAAGCAGCAAAATACTATAAAATACATTTTTTTCTTTTCATATGAGGACTCTTGTAAGTGAAACACCCTTCTAAAAACTGCATGAAGCTGAAGCACCTCAAACAGTTAAAAAACATGCAGTTATTGCTACTTAAAAGGCAGCTCAGATTTGGAAAGGATCACACCCGTGCATTTGAGATTTGGGATGCTTTATAATGACACATGCAATAAATCCCTAAAATAAATAATTACAATATAAATCCTATTTTTCTGGAGCCTAAGGAGACTTTGTCCATGTAGGCCTGCTAAAATACGTATGAGCTGAGGTACTTGTTTTTGATATTGGGCTGAGTACACAGAGAAGCATAAATCAGTTTTTCCCTCTTTACCGCTGTTTTCCTCAGTCAGCTTTCCCACAATGCCTCGGCAGGAGCTGACAGTTGGATGCAGCACAAGACCCTGCTGGACAACTGTCAGGTTTGTTGAAGGATATTAAAGAGAACTTGATCATGTGTCAGCTCTCTTCAAAATACACTCACATTGGAAAAGTGATATATCTGTCAAAGCAAGGACTTCAGCATTTGGCAGAACAGGCCATTTTCACAAACAAAACTGTCCAATTACATTAGGGGGCATGAACTTCAGGTGTGTATGCCAGGGACAGAAAGATCTGCAGCCACACATCACAGACACTGTCTCCTTAAGCCATATGGTTGGATGTGGGCTGCATCTCAAGCATAGTTTCTTTATGCTTCATAGATTGGGAATTAATTTAAAATTATCAGAAACATAAATTGCTGCTTTGAACTTCTACGTGAACTTTTTTTTTTTTATTTCACTGAAGGCTGCCAAGAATTCATTTTAGGAGAGAGAGAGAGTGGAAAATTTATCAAGTTTGATTAGATGATTAAGAACTAAGCTATGGAACAGAAATGCTTCCTTCTTGTTTTGTTTTTTAAATGCTTTGAGGAAGACTAGTGTGAGTTTTGATTAAATAGTATCATTGGTTAGGAAACAAATTGTGCCTGAGAGAATAACAGCAAAGACTTTTTCTTGGAAATATGTTATAGTTGAGTTTAGGTCTTTCTTGGCTCACAGAGAAATGCAGACATTTGGTGGGAGTGAGCTTTCAAGTTGAAACCGCTTGTATCACACACAATATCCTGTGTGTGGGGAACTGTTACATCTAAGTTCAAGAAAACCATCAAGATTCACTGATGAGGATGGAAACTGTCTTGATCACATTGTTCATGCCAAAATGCTCATTTTTTGTGTATAAGAAATTTCAGGCTTCATCTGTGTGTGGAGGTAAAGCACTGCAGTGTAGTACAGAGTCATGCAATCTTTGACAGGCAGGATTTACAAAGGATGAGCTCAGTTTTGGGCGTCGTCTTAGGAGATCCTAAGGTGAATTTACCTTTTTTAAAGCTTGCTTTCAATGCTACTAAAGAATTGACAACATTTTTACAACCTTTTAAATATAAATTATGATAAAATTTCACAATGGAAATGTGAAAAACATGGTATTAAGTTTCTTATTCCAACTAAACATCTGGGGTAAATTTTATGACTTTTACCTTGTGCAATCCCACCAAAGGCTGTTCATTAAAATGACAGCTCTCAATATTATTTTTTTCCCTTTTCTTTCCAAATTTGCAGAGGCAAAATCCCACTTCCATTAGGAAACTGATTTATTTTGAATGAAAACAGCAATTCTTCTTTCTTCTCCTCTGAGACAGGGAATTCCACATGAACTCAGTTCCAGGAGAACAAGTACCTCCTCTTTGCCCCCTGGTTACTATGTGCTTACTTAGTCAAGTTCCCACTCAGGAGCAGGAAAACTAACAGATAGTTATAGTTTTTTATGATGTCAAATAAAGAAATATATGTGTACATATACGGGCACACACATACACACACACACACACGTGTACTTATCCGTACACATACACAAGTTCTCCCACCTTGCTTTTTTTCCCTCTTCACACCTTCTCCATTAGCAAAATTGTCCTTTTCCTTTACTTTGTCTTCCCTTGCAAAAACAGTGTCTTTTTACAGCAAAATCGCACCCAGCTTCAGAACTATCTGGTCTTAAACCTTTGTGGGGACAAATCTCGGGGTGGTTTGCTGTGAAGCATTTGTGCAAGACTGACAGTGTGCCTGTAACAGCTGAGGGTTTGAGTTCACCAGCGGCTTTGTAGTAACTACTAGAGGTTGTGAATTAGCCATGTGTGCTTGCAGGGTAAGCAGAAAAGCCATAAAGGTTTTTGGTTTCTTGGTTCATGAAAGCCAATGTAGATGAATAACTCTATACCTTCTTTTTGAGGCTCTCTTCAAATTTAGAAACGACATTTCTGCAGTTGCAGTACTAATTGTATGTTTTCAAGATTGTTTTCATTCACAGCTAGATTTGTCTTTTTTTCTTGTGAGATCTCTGGAAAACAATAGAAAGAACCCTGCCTTGTCTCCACCTAGTCTTTTGTGTCATTGCCCTGATGGATGTAACCCACATTTTGAGAAATAGGCACTATTCTGTGTTATTACATTTGTTTCAAAATCCTCCTCTAAAAGTAGCTTAATTTCTGTAGAGCTGACATTATGATTGATAGGAATTTCTACATCACAGTCAGTAATCCTTAAGAAACTAAATACCTAAGTGGAAACAGTTGTAGTAAGAGCTTTTAACTGTATGTCCATGATAGCTGCACAGTAATGTGGTGACATGTCACCATGACAATGATGTGACATGTCATCTCACACAATGACATGTGACAGCCACAGAGTAACTCTGGCACTACGGGATAAATCACAGTTTGTGTGTAACTGCTCGCTGGCTGCTGATCCAGTTCTGGGACAGACACTGCACTTCTGATTTCTAATTAGCTTCAAACCTCACTGCTTCAAATCCACTGGCCAACTCACAGTGGGGTGGATGATGATTTTAAGAGAGATTTGAGGGAGGTGAACATATTTGTATAGAAATCTTCAGCACAGGCCTGGTAAAGGGCTTTTCTGCTTGTCTGCTACAGGGCCGAGGGGAACTCGTGGTGGGACCCAGAGCTGTTAACTCCTGCCCTGTGCAGGCTGGCCAAAGGGCTCAGGAGGGGGCTGACCCCTTCTGCTTTCCCAGTTCTCCAGCAGGACAGAGGAGTTAGAGCGGAGGCAGTGATGAAGGGCCATGGGCAGCTCTGTTGCTGGCTGAGGAGCAGGGTTTGGTCCTTGCCCTGCAGGAAGCACGGGTTTGGTGGGACTGGGAAGCTGGGCTGCTCCCCCAGCCTCACCTTTGCTCCTCAGGAGCCAGTCTGGTCTGCTGGCACTATCCAAACGAAGCAGCCTTTCCTGCTTGTTTGAAAGCACCCAAATGTTGTTATGAGGGCTGGGTGACAGCCACACCTGAAGCAGCAGGTTTGTGCTTTCACAAATTAATTAAGAAATTAATTAATTAATTAATTAAAAAATCCTATCTCTCATCTCTCCCAATCCACATTGCGTCCTTCCCATCCCTGTAGTGCCTGAAGTCTTGGAAGATGAGGTCTGTGTGAGACCTTCAAAATTTGTAGTCTAATGAATGTGATGACTGGTTTAAGATTTTTGGTTTTTATTCTCTATAATAGTCTGGTCCCATTGATGGACTATGTACCTAGAGTCACACTTGAAGATCAGTGTTTATATGCAGAGTAAGCTCTATTATGGTTGCTTAGAGCTGAAGAAGATGCTGAGATGCTGACCTCTGCAAATCTAGCACCTAAGAGGTCCCTCACTGTGGACCCAGCACCTCATGCATGCAGCCTCCCAGCTCAGAGCCGCTGAAAGTTGGGAATAATCTGCATGGACTGACACAAACAGCCATGCTCATCTCTAAGCCAGAAGTACAGCAGAATTTATTGCAGTGCATTCAGTGTCCAAGCTAACACACTGTGAGTCTCAGCTGCAAGTAGGGGCACAGCAATGGGCTAATTCAGCTTTTATAAATTTTAGAGAGGCACTGAACTTGGCCTGTCTGGCTTGTAGGGTGGGTGCAGCCATTGTATGAATATTAGCACTCATGTCTGCAGTAACCTAGGATTTAAAAAATAGGATTTAAAGGCTGCCATCAGGCTATTGAAGCTAGTTCACTGTAGAAAATGGATTTCACTCAACCCCAGAAAGCCAGCCTGCATATGATACTGTAGTCCACATATGAGATGGGAAAAGAGGACCACCTCTTCATTCTGGTGTAAAAAAACTCAATTGTACATTTTTCTGTGTAGCGAAACTTCAGTATAATTCTTCAGTGTTGGGTAAGGTTGTCTACAGTGGAAAATATGGATTGGGTTTGTTCCCATGGGTGTGTCTGTGTTTTATAAAATCATAGAATGATTAGACTTGCAAGGGACCTTAAAGATCACCTCGTTCCAACCCCCAGCCGAGGGTGGGGATGCCGCTCTCTGGACCATGTTGCTCAGGGACCATCCGGCCTGGTCTTAAACACTTCCAGGGCTGGGGCATCCACAACTTCCCTGGGCAACCTATGCCAGGGCCCCACCACTTTCTGTGTTCTTTTGGATGCAGAGCACCCCCATGGTCCTCACGGCAGTGTTTTGGTAACGTGCTTGGAGAGAAACTTTGCAAAAGCAGAACAGTGTCTCCAACCTGACCAGGCTGGCACACTGGGGAGAAGCTGGCTCCGCACTGCTGCCAGGGCACATGCAGTTCTACCTGTGTTTATACATATACACACAGTTTTTTGGCATCCAAACCACTTGGACGTCCAAAAGTAGCACCCAACTGAACCTGAATTCAGCAGTGTGTTTAAATTACATCTGAACCACTTTTTGTCTCCAGATTTTCAACTATAACATTTTAAAATACTTTCTTTAATTGTCAATATAAAACATACTGCATGTATGAATAGCCCCTGAAGTTCTTGTGTGTTTATTTTATTGGCATTTGTGATACGTATGTGGTAGTATTTACTATTCATAAATAGCAGAACATATCTAAACTTTCCCGGGAAACTTTTATACGTCTTTTTCTCTTTCCCTCCTCATCTTTCTATCTGTATAGGAATAATGACAATAGAGAACTCCACTGCCAGCAGAATTTCAACTTCACAGTAACCTCAGCTGACATGACGATTTGAGATATTCACGGTTATGGCTATGTCTGGCTCTTCACAGGCTTCAGTTAGTGGAATAGCTCCTCCAGTTGACAGATGACTTGCCAGAAAATACAAGGGGATCTTAAATTTTAGTTCTCCCTCTGCTTTGTTCCATAATTTAATCTCTTAATTGGCATGCAGAGTATGTCCCTTTATTTAATGAGCTGTGTGGTGACCTACACTGGGTTTTAGTAAAGATTTTGATGCATGTGATGCTCAGCTCCCAGCCAGCACTAAAGGCTCACCAAGTGAGAGCTCAACAAGTGCTGAGAGAAGGTGAGTGAAGAACAAAAAAAAATCAAAGTTAAAAGCAGTAAGAATTTTCACTAAACTTGAGGTATAAGACCTGCTCTTTTAGTAATGTGAAAAGGCTTAAAGGCTCTAGATTTACCTGGGTATTCCCGAGCTGAGGTGATGTGAGGAGACAAGATGGTCTGCCATCTGCAAGAGCTGAAAGTTCAAATCTTTCAATTCTTCTTTCACCACATTGTGAGTTTGCTTCCCAATATAGTGGATACCTGCTGAATCTTTGCTTCAGACCCGTATCTCCACCAGAAGTGGGCTTTTACCTTTAAAGCAATAAGAAGCAGTGTCAGACCATGGGGGTCCTTTTGGTCTCCTGGTTGGGCTGGTGGGTTCCAAGCTGGAGGAAGGGGAAGTTTGCAAACGGACAGGCTGTGGTGGTCCCACCTTGTGCTGCAGAGCTCTGGGCAAGCAGAAGATCCCTGATGGACTTGGAACAGCCCTCATGGAGTACCCTGCAGGTCCCTGAGCTGCTGCAGGGCACAGGGGCCCTGGGCACCATGTCCTGGCCCAGGCAGCACTGGCACCCTGGCACCTGGAGGATCTAGGAAGTGGTTCTCCCTGTTTAGGCACAAATCTCAGCAAGGGAGCCTTGCAGGCATTTTAGGAGCTTTTTTCATTGCCTCCAGACACGGAGGTGGTCCCAATGAGGGTGTAAAGATTGTTGAACTCCACATTATACTCACAAACTCTGCTTGAAAGCGAAGGGATAATCCAAAGTTTTAGGTGTTGGCCTATAAAGCTGGGAAATAGTTATCTCCTGAAATGTAGGTAATGATCTTTGCTGTGGAAGCTGAGAAAAATCTGCTTGGTAAGCAAGCACTCTAAAAAAGTCAAAGCATTAGGATGGTTTAATTGGCTTAATTTACTTCCTGTTACTTTAAAATATGCGTGTTTGAGCCTTGACATTACAGCACTTCAAGATGCTCCCTCTCTGATGCTGCATCAAAGCAGTGGTGAAGCAAGATGGGCTGTAGTTTAAAGTGGCAGCTCTAAAAATTACGGTTCTCCTCTTGCCCTCCTTAACTCCCAGCAGCAAAATCCCAGCCCGATTAGCAGACTGATTTATTTTACATAAAAATAGTAATCTCCCTTTTTGCTCGTCTCCTCCCAGTTGGTGAATTCCATTCCTGACATCTGCAATTTCATCTGGATACTGTTTTATTTTTTCTCCACACCCCACCTTCAATGCATATTGAATTGCTGGGTGCTGTTAAGTATCTGCTATATTTCACTGCAGAAGTGGGTGCATTTGGATGATGAATTGAATATTTCCTATATATGAATAATCTTCAATATCCTGCTTATATCCTTTGGGGTGAAACACATTATGGGTCACATTTTAAAACTGTTTAGGTGCTTTGTTCAAATCAGGCATTTAAATAGCTTTGAAAATCTTTCCTTCTGGTACTGACTTTTATTTATTATTACCTCGTCACAGTTTCTAATTCAATTAATTAATTTTATGCCACAGTAAAGGAGAAAGATTAAGACACATTTAATATGAAGTCTTCTACCCGTCAGTATCCCCATGATGAAGGCCATCTCAGGGGTGTGTTGGCATAGCCATGGCAATGCAGAGCCAGGCCTGGTGGCAGAAGAACAGCAGGCTGTGGGATAGCAGGGAAATGGTAGCAGGGCAATATTTTCCTCTTTGCATTCCTGCGGTTCTCATGAGTGAAGGAAATTGCTTCCTATCAAACAAAGCTCGCTCGCTCACTCAGGTTTCAAAGCTTGTGCAAAATCTTAGAAGTTTCAAAATTATTTTGCAAAACCTCCAATTTTTGATGTTTTGATGAAGTAAGGGGATTTGCTTGCTCCTGTCTTCCCAAGCTCTGGGTCATCAGTGCATCCTGGTGTTCGTAACCAGGCCCTCTGTGTCTCCAGTCTCGGACACCAGAGGTGGCTCTGAGGGGCAGGAGTTTGCCACCCCATGGGGGTGGGCATGGGGGATAGGGAAAGAGCGGCCCTGGGGCAGTGCTAATTGTTTGCTGCTGCCTGAGGGTGCCCTTTGAAGAGACCATACTTTGGCAGGATGATGTTTTCTTGCTCTCCTCCCATACGTTTCAAGTAATTTTCCAACGTTGTTTCTGTTAAAGCGTAGTTGGACCATAGACTAGAGCAGGGATGAGCATTTTTCTCATCCTGGTTTCTAATAAGCCCAGGTGAACTTGTGAAAAGTGCCTTGAAGACTCTATTGACTGGAAGAGAATCACATTTCATGTTTGCTGAAATACTCTGTCACCCCCTCAAGATCAAAATGACATTGGAGATATGAACGAGGTCATCCAACTTGCCAAACATTTTTGAAAAGAGAGTGAAAAATGCTTTCCTTTTCAGAGGATACTTAGAGGTGAAAAGGTGGAGAGCAGCAGCTCCTGGCATACCTTCATTGTGGAGGTTGTGTTTCAGGAACACAGGGTGAGGGATCCAGACCTGGAGTAGGACTGGTTGACATGCTTTGTGCATCCCCAGAGGAAGCGGGAGAGAGGGAGAGAAAAAGGGAAAGAGGCATTATATCAAAACCAGGTGATCTTTGTCTAGTATTGAGCTGAAAGTTTTGCTCAGCATTAATCATACTAGAAACCAATTTTCATCCTCCTGTATTACAGATTTCAGGAAAAAGGGTATTCAGAAAGAAGAAAAATGCAACGAAACTCGACTGAGGTATTTAATGCTGCGAGTACGTAGTGAAAACCGATCAGTTCTTCCTTTCCGTGTTAAGTCCTAATATAGCAACAACATGTCAGTCACTAAAATTAATGGGAGGTACATTTAGAACAAATGAGAGGATATCTTTCTTCACCCAGCATGTCCCCAGCCTCTGAAATTCACTACCAGAGAAGATCATAAGGACCACTAGTGTAGCTGGAAAAGCTACAGAGGTTTATGTCCAAATACCATCACTTATACTTGCTAAAATAGGAGTGATCTAAGCACATCTTATTTTGAGACTCTGCAGTGATCTTTGAAATAACTGTGAAAAAATTTGGTCCTGTAGGTGCTCCAAGATAGCAGGCAGATCTACTGTTCTCAGATATTTTCATGGTCTTGTAATTTTTGTGGCTTCTACAGTTGAGTTTCATTTTTTAATGCATGTTTTCCCTTTATAAACCATTGGCTTTTTTCACAAGATGGCTGATATTTTCTGTTAAACTTACATTTCCCAGAAAGTTTTTTGCTTCATGCTATAAACGCCCACATGAAAATTGAATATAAGATACTAAAGATTGATAGGCACAACTGATTGCTATTCCAAATGAGAATACCAAGCACTAAGACACCGAGAGATCAAATTGATGACCTGTAAGAAATAAGTTCCGATTAAGAAATACCAAGTTGAGAGAAATTCCTGAAAGAAAGGAGACAAGGGGAGATGAAATACTTTGGAGAGTGAATGATGAAGTTGTTGGTTATGAGTAATTTTGAATTCCCTTTACAGTCTGTTACAGTACATCAGATCTATGGCTGATCAGAAAAAATCCTGTATTGTGGCCAGGGATGTGTCAGAGCTTGGGTGATTAGTAAAAATTTGTGTTCCTACTATGGCTTTTCTGCATAGACAGGTACTGAATATCTACACGTTCTCTTTTCCTGGCTGCCCCCCCAGGAAAGGAGCATCTTTGAACATTCCACAGGTTCTTATAGAAAATATGGCATTATTGTCTTCCTCAATTGTAGCTCAGCTCATCTAGGCCATCTGACTGGGATACTGTGTAATTTAGAGTATTGCTTCAGAAAGACTCTCTGAGGGGAGCTGACGGACGTGTTTCGGGGTCTGGTTTTGAGAACCTGACCCTGCAGACACTTATTGGTCTGAATCATGAGTATCTGACTGGAGCCACGAAGGCCAGGAGGACTTTTTGCATGACCAAGGCTCAAGTAAGAAATTATCTGCAGGGCTGAGCCCTCAGCTTGTTAACTCTTTGGTAGGCAGGACTCATCTCTCTCTAGGAGGGCTGTGGGCCCTCTGAAAGCCAGACCATGGTTCACATTTCTGAAAACAGAGGCTCTGTCAGTGCACACTCAGGACTTTGTGTCTTCACGTATTATAACTGCCAGAGCAAAAACCCCGAGGGCTGTAGGGGTAAGTCAGCAAACCTGATTTTCTTTGTTGCCTCTTTGTAACTTTACTTGCCTTTGTTTCTGGTGCACTGTCTGTCCCTCCAGCTGTACCATTACAGCAGGAAAGCAAGCGGTAAACCAACCCTTGATGACTTCTGGAGAAGGTGTCTGCATCTGAATTTTGGTCTCAAAAATGGCTTAAGAGGAATACAAATTGAAGATAAGTTCCTTTACTTTGATATGGATTTTCATTTGATTTTTATTCTATGTTTTCAAAAAGAACTGTCAGTGTGTTTGTTCAACTGAGTATATATGATGTTATAATTGTTTTGTTTAGTACTGTAAATATTATGTGTGATTAATCTTGTTCATGTGGGAAAGGTATTTGAGTTTCTTACCAGCCAGTATATGTTTAAGGTTTGCTTTATTTATGTGGAGAAAATGACAAATACTGTAGCTGAGGAAACAGAAGAAATGAGAGTGGTGCACTAAAAAACTGAGATTGAAAACTGGGGGAACAGTGCTGCTCTGCTGTGCTCTGGATTGGGGTGACACTGTGCTGTGGAGGGTCAGAGCTAAAGATTGCTGGCAATTGTCACATTCAACCCACGATAACAGAGAAACTAACAGGAGCCCGAGGAGCAGGATGTGACCCTAAAGGCTAAGGAGAATAAGCCAGAGAGCCTGCAGGAGACGTCTTCCCCAGAGTTTAAATCTTTTGTAAATAGCTTGTTCCATCACAAGTACTGATATCATGACCCTGAGCTATTGAAGTTGCTGCTTTCAATAGATCCTGGAGGCTCCATTAATACTGCTAGATCATTCACACAAGATGACATGATATTCCTTTCCTTCCCTTTTTTCTTCTTCTTTTTTTTTTTTAACTTCCTGAGCAGTCTGCACTTAGGAAAAAAAAAAAGAAAAAAAAAAAAAACCAACCCAACCAGCCTTCTCCAAGAGAGCATCTACTTAAAATGTAATAATAAATTGTACCCCATTAGGGTTAAAATAAACACAGCTACAGCCCTGCCATACTTTTGGGAAACACCGCTGTTCTATTTTGTTTTAGTACTGCAGGACTGTTTTGCTCTCACTCCACACCAGCCTCACAAATCACTAGTGCAGTGCTCTCACTAACTTGTCTGTATTATGTTCATTTTCTGGGTGGCAATAAATATTAGAATAAAATAAACTAAAGACTGCTGGCTGGGGCTCTGTTAGCTATCTTTATGGTTTCCACGGCAGCTGAATGACAGCTCAGGCTGGAAGCAAGCGGCCCCTTTTCACCAAGTAAATTTAGCCTTGGGAAGGATGAACATCTTCTAACTCTTGAGCTGTGTTGGTTGATGCCAGTCAGTAAATCAGTCAGATTTTAATTATCGGACACATGACAGGGAGCAGTGACAGGCGGCAGTCCACTGGAGAGCATTCCTTCAAAGCAGCTTTAAAAACAGAGCAGCGCTTGAAGAGGAAAACCAAGTGAACAGAACACAGTCACAGCTGAATTGCAGGACATTAATAGCATGATGGAATTCCCTTCCTAATAATTTTAACTGCTTCTTGGCCACAGCCTTCCAGACCTAATGCAGCTTTACTGGGAATTTATTTTTTTCTAACCTGCCTTTATACAGACCTGTGGGTTTTAATAGAGTTTCACACAGTTACTAGCATAAGCAGCTGTTTGGTGCAAAGAAAGCAGTGACAGATTTATAATGCAGCAAAACCTGCTAATTGGATAGATGAAATTGCATTTCTGACAGTGGCCCCTCTATGAAAATTGGTTACATACCTCACAATGATTTGCATATGTAAGAACCTGATTATTTATTGTATTTTGCCTTTTATGTTGATCCTATGATTAATTCTTGGGTAATTACCTACAAACACCTCCCTGGAAGCCTCTTTAGATAATACGGGCTTGGTGGTTAGTGAAAGGTTATGGTAATTTTACAAAATCTATTTAGACAATTCTCAGGATATTTAGAAACACTTTATAGTTTCAATGTGTATTTGGGGGAAACTGGGGAATTACTAAATATTAGCTAGACTTTTTTTTTTTTAAGAGCCATTAAGGGAACCAAAGTCATCTTTGGAAAATATCACAGAGCTAATAAAAAGCTTAAGAGAAAACATAATAATAATAATAATATCAACAACAACAAAGCTCTTAGCTATTCAAAACATATTAATGAGCTACCTTTGCAAGTGGGCAGCTTGCCATTATTTGTTAATTGCAATACGTGAAAAGGAAACTGAAGTGTGGCCTTAAATTGTTCTGCTGTTTCTCTTGCCCTGGTTGAAGTTCATTTGGGCTCTCGAGAGGAAGCCTCTGCTCAGGCTGGGTCCCATGGGGCGCTGTACAGCCTTTCCCACCCTCCAGCTGCCGTGGCACGCCTGAGATAACCTGTGCCCACACACAGACCCACCCAGAGCACCCACAATGCAGCCCAGCTCAGAGCACAGCTTAGACCCTGCTCAGAGTATGTGGGGATGTGAAAACAAACCCAGTCTTTGACTTATTCTCAGTGAAGATCAATTATTTTTCAGTGAGTACCCCACAGCCAGATATTAATAGTCCATTCTTTAAGATTGGGCCTCTCTTCTTCTATGAAAATAAATGTCTGTTCTACTGTCGCAAAGATCACTCAGCATCTGTAAATGAATCTCTCTTCCCAGTGGGAATCATATTGTGCACTTGAACTCTGAGTAGTTTTTGATCTTCTAGGTTAGGCTTCAAAAACAATTTTAATTTCATTGCTTCTGTGGGAAGAGCTTCATAATAGGAATGCAGGTTTCTAACAAGTACATAACTTCTCAGTGTCGTTGGATTTTCTTGGTAATCATCGTCACAAAGCTAAAAAGCTTCATTTTTATTATTTGTTTTATAAAAAGAAATCTGTAGATTGTCAAATGTTCAGTTTTCCTTGTTTCTTTTTTTTGTTTCTAAGAGAAAGAGAGGAAAGGAAAAGTAACTTTTTTTTCAATGCCTTTATTTTCCAATCAGGTAATTCAAACATCCTCCCCAGCTGACAGGAACAGAGGCTCAACCAGTACCTACCCAAACCAGGTTTCTCAAGTACTTGTCAGCTTCCAGCTGTCCATGGTTCTTAGAGTGTGGAACATGCAATTAGTCTTTTTTAAATAAATCATGAGCCGAGGACAAGGATCAGGGCCTGCTGTGCAGGACACTGCCCTGCATATTCTGATAGCTCAGCATTCATGGGACTGCTGTTTTCCAACCCTTTACTCCTGCTCTGTACCTGTCCTCCAGCTGCTCAACTGCACTGGAAGGCAGTCAGAAATACATGAAATACTTCCCAAATGCTCCTTTCCCAGGAAAGCTATTGCTGCAATTGCTGCAGTGACATTTTCTGCCCGAAGATGGGAGGGCGTGAGGGTGTGTGTTGGGAAAGGTGTCATCCTGCTGATGGGGAATGGGAGGAGACAAGACCTGGGAACTGTGGCTGGCTCTCAGGGCATTTGTAAGCATCCAGGTTTAATCATTTTAGGAGAATGAACCATGCCTCATTTGATTCCATTTGTGAATAAGTATGTACTTGAGACTGGCATCAGTGAAACACAGAGCAGGATCTGGACCTCGTGTCAAGTTCACTAGAGGATATTCATTTAGTCTGGACAAGTTGCCTTATTATGTGCAGATGTATGAAGCAGGTTATTCAGGTGACTTAAATGGTAAGCTGTAATTTCTACAGAAAACAGAGATTTGTAAGTAGACAGCAATATATGCCAGTGTTTTACTGTGATTATTAAATTCTGCAGGAAATGCATCGCATAATCCATACCCTTTGTGGTTTTTTATTTCTGTGTGAACAAGGAGATGTTATGGCTGCAGACAAAGAAAGAAATCATCCAGCACTGAGTTTGATGGAAAAAACCCACCCCCTTTATAAGGCAGCACCTCCTGGCTAGGGGACAAATAGCCCAGACAAAGAAATAGCCCTTTCAGGAAGGTGGGAAGGTAATGAAACAACAGAAAACAGATGAACTGAGATATTTTGCTAGCGTAAGTCAACATAGCTTCACTGAGATGGAATCAAGTAGAGATATTTTTCTGAGAATTTTGCAGATTTCAAGAAAGAAAAGCCAGTGGAACTCAGAGGAGATTCCATATTTTATGGGAAGCATCTGACATCCAGAAAAGATAGCTTTCTTTAACCAGAATTTAATATTAAGGAAAGTTTATGTGGCTTTCTAAGGTAAACACACTACAGTGAATGGCAAAGTGATATTATTCACTAATACCAGATAAAAGATAAATTATATCGTACCAAATGTGACAACCAAGTCCTCTCATTACAGGCAGTATTTTCACAGTCGTATTTTCCCATTCCTGGGGTTTTAGTTGACAGTGAAATATATAATCATATACCTGAGTATTCAAAGAACCTGCTTATGATTTGCTGTTCCTCATCTGTGAAAAGAGAAGGCTTTCTGGGAGTTCTTCTTATTGCACTATTTTGCAGTAGATAAGGAGAGAGAAACATGGGAAATCTAAGATTAAGCCTCTAATTTAAACGATAGTGTGCCTAACTGCCAAATTTAGAATAGAACTTGAGATATCCAGGCAAGGTTTGGTTTAGAAATAGGGTCCAGGAACAATATCTGCATACAGATTCAGGTCTGAGCCTCTCTCAGATATCAATCTGCTCAAATGTGTGCTGGAGAGGGAAGAGGAGGGGGCCATAGTGGCATTGGACTGGACTGTTCCCTGCTGCAAAGGGCAGGGTGACAGTCACTGCCCCTGACAGGGGGCTGATGCCAGTTATCCCGACCTTGATCCATTTCATTGGCCAAACTGGGCACAAATATTACCATTTAATAAGGATTTGCAGCGCCTTTGTACCATGAATGCAACTGCTCAAGGCACAGAGAAAAGGAGGTCAGAGCCCATGTCTGGTTAACAAAATGTTTCCAGTGGCTGTCACTCAGGTTGTTCACTTCATCATTTTCCCTTGCATCTCTGCCTCTTAAAAGATGTTCTTGGGCTTGAAGTGTATTTATAAATTTTAACTAAATCTAATAACAGTCAAATAGCCTTTGAGACGCAGAAGATCTCTTCACCCACCACTACCATGCAGCTGCTCTTTTAGTAGTGAACAAGAAAGCTACTGAACTGTTCTGAGCAGGAAATAAACACTGTCTTAGGCAGTTGGAAGCGTAGGTAGACAGAGAAGAGCTGGAGAGTATCCAGAAGGCTGCTGCACAGAGAAAGCCACCAGGAACTCTGGTTTACATCTTATCTGAAGGCTTATCCCATTAGCAATAAAGTTCCTCCCTTCATACCATGCTTGGTCATATTGGCCCATAAAAGAAACACGAGACCTCTTGGATCACTCTCCCCACTTCCTGCAGCATCCAAGTGTGTTTTGGAGAGACTCTTTGCAGATATAGACTGGGCTCCACACCACTTCAACCTGAATTCTTAAAAAGCCTTCACATTTTAAAAATCACCTTGGCAAATACAAAACCAATCAGGGACTGAAACTAGAAATTTCACGTTTTATTGCCAACCTCCAGTGCATCAGTTCAAAATGTGTCTCCTAACTCTAGGTTTATCAAATCAATGCCTTACTCTTTCCAGGATAATCTGCTTGACAGGTTTGGGAAGGATGAAGTATCTGTGAGACTGCATTTAGCTGGGGCAATTTAGCATTTAGCTCAGCCAACCTGAGCTCAGCATTAGTGCTTTTGAGAAATGGAGCTGAGCTTTTCTGGTTCTTAACAGGACAAAGACCAGTCCTGTTAATCCAGCCAGCAGAAAACTTTTGGGAGGCTTGAATTTAGAGTGTGAACATGTAATTGTGCAGTGGCAACTCCACTTTTCTTTGGTTAGTCTCGTGGCAACATTAGATGGCGGAATGCCAGGGAAAATGGCTGGAATTGCAGGAGTCTTCTGCCCTCTGCAACCTGCACACGGTCACACTGCAGTGCACAGGGTCAAGGTGGTGGCACACCTACAGTAGGAAAATATCCACTGTCTTCTGTCCAAAAGAGAAGGATTTAAACTTGGCTAATGCTATTATTAAAGCAAAAACTTTGCAGAAGCAAGAGCAATTGTAAGCTGCAGAACTTTCTGTATACCTGAGCATTTAGAATGCTTCCGAGACAGAAATAGGTGCCAGAAGCTGTCTGATATATTTTTGGGTGGCATTAAATTAGTTCCACTAGCAAAAAAAGAAATGATTTGGTAGAGTAAACTATATCCATCAATGGAAAAGAAGTGGTCAGATGGGACAGTATAATATGACTGGCTTAGGCAAAAGGCCCTTTTTCCCAATTACAATTAATTTCAGTGGACTTGGGCCTACAAGCCCCTGGCCTTGGGCACTTTTCACATCATAACAGTTGTGGGGAGGGAAAATGCAGAGATGAAATGCAGCCATTCAAAACTAGCCCAAAGCTGTTCTAGCAAATAGACAGACTTTTCTCATTTTCATGAAACCATTGAATATATGAATTTCACTGGATTCACTTTCTTGTGCCAAAGAAGTCAACATAGTTCATCCTGGCATGTTCAAAATTGGAAGGATCTGATTGACAGAAGAGGGAGATGGCAGATTCAGAATATTCAAATCTTGCTGTTGCACAGTTCACTGCAATACAAAGGATACACACACAAAGAAATACTGCTGACAGTCCATCCGTTGCACTGTGCCATATATACTTTACATTCCCTTTAAAATAATTTTTGTGGCTTTCTGTTTTACTGCCTCATAATTATCTTTTAAACTTCATATTATATTTTCATATTTTAAGCTAGATTCCTCATGGGTCATTCTTTAAAATTAGAGCCATGCAGTGCTTTTCTTCTTTTAGGGAAGATATCTAACTATATTTTCTCTTCCAGAAAAGGTCTCTCTCAATAAGTTTTAATTTTTTGGACTGTGTTCAAGAATAAACTTACCTCAAATCAAGGGTGTTTCTTGAGAAAATGTGGTATTTAAACTTGGAACCTACAGGAAGCAAATATATGAAACCTCAATAAAGAGCCTTTGACCAAACCCCAGAGTTAAATATTGCATGGTATACAGATATCCAAATTATCCTTAAAAAACCTGGAGCATTTCAAGGGAGGAGTCCTCCCCTGCCCATGCTGATGTGATTCTTCATACAGGTAGGTACTTTACCCTACTTCTCCACAGAATAAATGCCCTAAGATTTGCCAAAATCCAGAGAATGGGCTGAGCCCTGAAAAAACAGCCAAGTTTTTTGTGATGCTAAACAAAGCAGTGCTATTCGAGGTGAGAGAGATGCTCGATGTGTGTGTGCCCCTGTGACAGTGTGGGGCTGGAAAACCCCACAGCCCCTCATGTAGCTCCTGTCTCTGTCGGGACTCTTCTCCTGAGCAGCTCAGCTCCATTCGGTAGCTCATGGAGGAATGGGGCAAACCTCTGGCTCCTGTTTGTTCTCTTATCCTCTTCCCCAATGCATCTGCTGAGGGAGTGTCTTGCTTTGAAAGTTTTTAATAATAAATAGGTACAACGCTATGTCTTTGTGTCAGAGAGGGCCAAGCCAAAGGCAATGCCTTGCACTTATTGCCGAGATTGGTGTCAACCCCCAGCTGCTGTGGGATTTCAGAGTCAGGGCCCTTTTCTGTGGAAAGGTGGTAGGAATAGCCCTCTGCTTCTCTTCTTGGTGCAGGACACATGGAGACCTTCTCTGGGTGCTCCCCTGAGGAGGAAGCCCTGACCCACCCACGGAGGCCAGCCCTAAAAGGAGGACAGCTGGGAGATAAACAGATCTCCTCCACAGTCCTGTTAATGCCTGGGAAAATTCAGGTAGGATTCTGGCAGAGAGCTGAAGGTGAATTCAAGAATGCTTCATCCAGGAAGTGCAGGGAAGCAAACAGCGGGGAAATTCCTGGACTTCTGTTAAATCACAAGACCTGTTTGTTGTGGGCAAGAGATATATATGGTTTGTTTTTTTTATTCCACGGGAATGAGAAACTTATTTCATCCCAATGCAGGCAGTGCAGGCAATCTAAGCATTAGGAGAGCATGTGCATGTATTCCTTTGAGGCTGCCCTCAGCTGACCGTATACATTTCCCTAAAAGGGGAAGCAAGCCATGGTTGGTAAAGGTTTCAGGTATATTATGAAATTAGAGTCTCCATTCTTGCATTTCTTAGCTCTGAGGCACTCCCCAAGTAACTTGAGTCATAGCAATGCGAGGCCTCAAAACTCAGTCCAGCAGCCAAGGCTCATCAGATGATGAATGAATCCTGCCTGGACGCCGGCTCGGTAAGGAAAGCAGGTGAGTCCTGTCTGGTCCCGAGTTCAGTCAGAACACTTCAAACAGTGCCAGCTAATACATCTTCTCATCTCCTGCTTTATTTGCCATTAGGCAATCCTTCCTCGGGCTTTCTTGTGTTCTGCATAGTTGTTCATTTGAACTGCCATTCTCTTTGGCAAGCTGCAGGATTTTCAAACGCAGGTTAGAGCAGGTATTTCCCCAAGCAGAGAGTGCACTTACTTCTGGGAGCCCTTTGTAGCATGTACTCTACTAAGGTCTAGCAGCTCTGGTTTGCCATTTCAAGCTTATGATTAAACATTTTATCTTAAGCCATCAAAAAAGCCCTCCTTACAAGACTAAATAGAACACTTCACATGAAACCTTTGCTATGAAAAGGAGGTTTCTGGGTATGAGATATACAGTAATTAATGCTGCTTGATAGAATCTATAAATGTACACTGTAGCAATGCTATTTGCTTTAAGTACTACTTTAAGCAGAAAAAGGCGATGAATCCCCCTTCCAGTGTCTGATTTTATGTTTAAGAGCTAATGAACTGAATTCTTCGTAAACATTGGCAAAAGATGCAAATGAACAGACAGATTCTCCAAATGCAAAGGGACACATGAGAAAGAGCTAATTTCACACAATTGACACTCTAACCTTTTTGGATCAGTGGAATTAGAGGCTGATTAATCTGCCATGATTAGCATTTATTGAAGCTTTTGACACTGCTGCATTGTTTTTCTTTTCCTTTTCTTTTGTGTCTCTGAGACTTAACAGTTTATAATACATTTAACTACCAGTCCATCACCCTGACAGGGTCATAGCTTTCCTTTATGGACTTTTAAAATTAATAACAGACAGTTCTATTTTGACATGCCCTTGCTTCTGCTGCAGAACTCGGCTGTTTAATTGTAGAGCTGGCCTCTTGTGGCCAAATGCTCCCAATGTTTAGCAAGGGTTGAAAATATGGATGTTAGGAGAAAAACTGGCAGATGGCTGACAAGGCATTTTTACTCATAACACACCAGTAAAACTTTAACTCAGAAGATTTAGTGCTAGAGCTTTGCAGTCAGCAAGCTGCAGCCATATGCAGATTTTTTTTTTGAACTTCTAAACTGATGGTTTTGCAAAGTGTGCATAAGCAGCCTTTATTGATTATGATGTTAAAAATTGAAAGCGTCAGTATCATTTAGCTAGAGACACTTTTAAAGAAAAAATGAACATTCGTTTTCATTACGAATTCCTGATAGGCCAGACACTAGTAAGGTCTATGATCTTTATTTTTTAGAACTAAAGCAAGGAACACTCTTGCTATGCTTTTTTTCCTTTTTTTCTCCCTAAAAGGAATGCTGTATATATGAATCAAACGGCACCTAACATATATACAGTAACTGTTGGTTCTTACACATTCATAGACTCCAGATGATGTCCCGACCCATGAAAGTGACTTGTTAGCTGGATATAAAATCACAGACACCATAAGCCTGGGTGATAGCTTCACAGCCCAACTTTCAGACACAAGTTAGTATTTATAACACTCTCAGTACCTATCTATCACCGCAAAAAGCGTGTTAAATAACTTTAAAGGCCTGACAAACCCACAAAACTAGGAAATGAAGATTTATGGGTGCACAGTCCATGAATTCATTCTATTGTGCCCAGGTGTTACGGCACACGCTGCAATGACATACGTTTGCTTTAGTTTAACTGTGAAGTGACGCAGGTACATTATCACAGGTATCCTGCAGTGGCCAGGAACACTCTCCACCATCTTTTCCATTAAATGCAGCCAAATGTTGTGCTTGGTCATGAAAATGGTATAAAGCAGTTGGTTACTTACATCCTTTCTCTGTGTTTCTATGCCACAAGGCATTAATTCATATATATCAGCTAATTATAAGCATACCTTATACTAAAAAGCCAGAAAATATGTTTTCTTTAGAAGCTCAAGAAAAAAACCAATATCCCAGGAAGAACTTAGACAGATAATTTTTTAGTGAGGCAAATAAAAAGAAAAAAAGAAAAATACATGTTTTTCATAGTTCTGTGAGACAGCTCTCTTTCCTAAACACAACCTTGGTACAAAAAAAAAACCCAAATGTGCATTTTCTAGTGCAGCTGAGCCTCGAATTTGTTTGTGTCAAACAACATTTGCAGGTAGAAGAAGAATAATTATGCATCTAAATATCTGTGCTCAAATGGATGAGCCTGCAGTTGGATGGGTGGCATGCAGGATGGTGCATTCTTTGCAGACATACCTCTTGCACTGGCCAGGGCAGTACTGCCTCCCCTGACAAAGTTTTACCTGAAATCCCTTTTAGGAAGATGCATTGAAATTGGAATTCCCTTAGACCCTCAAGCACAGTGGTGCAATTATATCATAAATCAAATTAATTAAACAGTGTTTACATCTATCAGGGCCTCCAAGAGCTCTGACAAATTCTGCTCCGTCTGCAAGTCAAAAGGGAAGCTAAGTGGTAGGGCCAGAGGCCCCCTCCCAGCCACTGCTGGTCAGGGCAGTGCATCGCTGGGGAATCTGCTTTTGAAATAACGAGGCTGGTGACCACCTCTAACAACTCCCTCAGGGCAGGCTTTTCTTATTTTCCAGCCTTTCCCTCCTGGTGAAGGGCTGCTTCTCTCGCTCCCTGTGCCTCCATCCTCGCACGGCTAGAGAGGGCTGTGTCCTGCTACCAGGCACAGAGCATCCCAACCCACCCCTTACTGTACTTAATGCACTCATTTACCTAGTTGCACTCCCAGTTTCAGTTCTACTGATCCCCTTTGGGCATCTGGCACAGCCATCCCAAACCTCTGCTCCACCTCTGGGTTGGACAGCGGTGGTCTCTGCTGATGTCCTGCAAGAAAGAGAGAGGTGAGGAGCCTGATGCAGACCCACCTCTGCTTCTGCAAGAGAGCAGGTAGGGACCCGACCTTCCCCAGAGCCCAAGGTCGGCCTTACAGGATAGTTTTGAGAAGGGCATGGTGTTCTCCTGTAAGGGTTCTGGGAGCCAGCGGATCTATTTGGAGCCCTCCTGGTCTCCACACACCTCCAATGCCCCAGGGAGAGGAAAGGAGCCCCATGTGCCAAGGAGGGCTGAGATTCAACCTTGTAGTTGGAGGCTGTTGTGAGAAGGGTGGGAGAAAGTGGGGTTATGTGGGAGGACAAGATTCATTGTGTAAAACAACCAGGAAAACCAAAGGAAAACCTTCTTTGTGAGATACTGAAACAAAATGGGGACAGTGTTTTGAAAACCCTTCGGGTTGCAGCAGCAGTGCTGATAGCATCAGCAGGTCACCTGATTCTGTAATTTCATGTTACCAATTACTGCAGTCGAATTGATTACATGATCTAAATCCATGTGTATTACCTGAGCGTGTGGCCCCTGGTGTTTTGAACACTTATGCATAAAGATTGCTATAATTCTTGTTAATAGTCATTGCAGTTCATCTATCGCTCATCTATAATCTCTTGGAGATATAATAGGAATAATTACCATGAGGCACAATGGGGAAACGGAGTCTAACACCCTGACTGAAGCTGAATCACACCAGAGCCTGCATTAGTCAAGCTTTGACTGAGGAATGCCTGAAAATTTTCCAGTGAGTCAACTCTGCTGAAAACCTGGCTGAGTTCCCCTCCTTATGAAAACTTTCCAAGGTTTTGCCCTGCTTTTTGCCACGGAGTTATTTCCTCTGAGGAAGATACTGCAAGGGCAGGAGATCATTTTGCCAAATAAATATTATCCAATACTGGGGAACTATTGGCATTTCTGAACCTAGAGAAAAAAAAAAAGTCTATTTAATACTAAGAGTCAGGATTTCTTGCTCCCTTAGTACCTTGCCAGCTCCAGGCTGTGCCAAAGCCACTATTGCCAAGGGGATAATGAGGTAATGTGCCTGGGTGATAAAATTCTGGCTTTCTGGCTTGAGGCCTGAGATAGAAGATGGCGCACACCTAAGTTCATATGAAAAGGCAGTGTGACACCTTTCAGGAGGCTTTCCACATTAAAAATATTGTTTCAGATCAAGAAAAAAATGACCCAGGAATTAAAATGTCCTTTAACTGCTTATAAACTGAAAAGAAACTCCAGTTGTGGAACACTGGCCCACGCCTAATCCAAAGTCTGCATTAACTAATGCTTGTTGGATGTTGAATTACAACAGAAAGCCTATGTTCATGCATGTGAGAGCCACATGAATATCAAACAAATTCATTACGATCAGTGCTATTACAGTGAATACCAAATGAGTTTGTAATGATGGAACAATGAAACTGTTACTGATAGATTTTATTTCTGCAACAAATCCTCTGTATAAGGGTCCACTCCTGTAGTATTAATTCTAATATAAGACTACATCTGAATATTAGCATGATCAGATAAATTATACCTTTCAATATTCTGAACTATATGGTTCAACCTTTTTTTTCTCATCAGTACATATATATTTTTTAATCTCAATTTGTCCTTAAAGTTTGATGACTATTGTAAAGGGGTAACACTTTATTTTAAGTATCCAATCATTAGGAATTCATTTAGTATTCATTGCAATAACACTAATACAATAGAATCGAATGAATAAGGAATTCATTTAGAGTTCATATAGATGAGATACCTACTTTTCTAGAAGAGTTCTACTCTAATTCAGCATTAGTTTAGCATTATTTAATGGACACTTATTTTAAGTGTACTGGTAAAGATGACTTAATTGCTACAATAAGATATTTAGATTTTTTTTTTTTAAACTTAAGGCTTAAGGTATATGGCAAATTCATCAGAATACGATGCAAGCATTTCACACTCATGCATGAGCTTTCTGAAAATATTTGAATGAAAATCTGAGCATCCTTTTTTTCCTGATTAGTATTGATATATTTACAGAACATGGTAGTTACAGAGATTGCAATAATTCTTGGATAATACAGTGCATACCTGCTGTTTAAAAACTGATTTCTGTATGGGAACCTAAAACACAAAATAATTTTTTTTCATTATCATGAAGGACTTCTGAGGTATAAATTGCAACTGTAAGAACAAAGACAAGTCAAGCCTTCCTCCAGATTCTGATCTTCAAAGTCAGAAAAGAGCTGCATCAGTGTTCAACTCTCCCATACGGTGTAAGTAAATCGAAGAAATGCCCCTATTCAGCAAGGGCAAACCTTGGAGATAACCTCTCCTTCCTCTCTAAGCTTCCTGCCTTCCAGCCATTAGTGGTGGGTACCAGCAAACTGCAGCCACGTCACGGAATCTGACAAAGTTACTCTCAACCCAGAGGGATTATGATGATTTGCCTATAATTTCTGGACTTCAGCAAACATACAAATGCATTTATGAAGTACTGACTATCCTTTCAGCCATTAAAATGTATTTAGATGTCCTTCAAAAGAAAAAAAATCATCTTACAGTGAAACTCAAACTGGCTGATTCCCAGGCTTACAGTTACTTTCCTATCAAGAATTAATGCAATATCATGCACACACCATTACTGAAAAATTCTACGCTGTTTTTTGCCAAGTGTTCCTATATAACAGTTTTATCACAAGTCTGACAGCCGCCATAAAAATTCCAGGCATTCTATATCAACAGCCCTCTTTGTACTAAGTTATTAAACATTAAATTTTTATTCGTCATTTGTATTCTGTTATGCAAAATAAGCTCCTTGATAAGATGTGTCTTCTTAATTGGGCCCTTGATGCTTCTTGGATCGGAGTTGTCAGATTAGCTGGAAGAAGAGGCTCTGCATTGAGCCAGCTCGCTACCAGGAGACCAATAGCTTTGTAACAACGATATTAAGTTAGAGGGGCCAAATGGAGGGCAGCACTAGGCTCAGGTGAGACTCTACATCTGTGCATGTCTTATGCTCAGGCACTTTTCTCATAGCATCAGCAGGGCTGATGGAAATAGATTTGTTTGTTGTTTACAGCATGCAGCTGTGGATGCTGCTGCATGGGAGTTGTATAAGATTGAAGCAAATTTGTACTGAGACTAAAATATTGAGCTTTTCTCCAGTCAGCAGTCTCTGGAATCTTATTGTTGAAAACTTTATCTAGTTGTAACCCTCCCCAGGGTGATTTTGGTTTGCAGCTGCCCTGCTCTCTCTCACTGCCTGCCCCACACTGCCTTCGCATCAGCCAGCGCAGGAGTGGGCTCCTGGTGCAGGAGGGAGCGACTGGGCCAGGCAGAATTAATGACAACTGGGTCAAGCATTTTGTACACTGGTTTTCCAGAAAGCTTTTTTATTCCCACAAATTCCTTCGACAGCTGTCATTAGAAGACATCATTATTTTCTTCCACTTTAGCTACAACCTGAAGAAAGGGCTCAACATTTAGTGTGGTGCTCGGTGGCAACGCATTAGAAATCTATAAGCACGTGGTGAAAAAAGAGAGAGCCCTCATCAAAATGTAGGATTTATTATTTTCATAAGGTAGATCAGTTTCTAACAGAAGTATAGTGTGTTTCCAGGCTGGTGCTAGAAATTTAATCGATTAAGGCTTCTGATATTTGTTTGGCTGAATTCTCCTGTAATTCTGAAAAAAAATTACTTCCTCATTTCATCAGTTATTGCCTGTGTTACAGGCAGGCACGAAGACCTCACCAACATCTGAGCTTTAAGCAGAAGGTGCAGAGCTGCTGCCTCATTAGAGCAGCTGGGCCAGGAAGGTGTGAAGGGAGTCACGTTTCCAGTTTGCAGATGGGAAACAGGGGGTCAGCGGTATGACCAGAGTCACACTTGGAGGCTGCGGCAGAGTGGCACACGGAACTGAAACTTCTCCCATTTCTACTATCAGACCTTCCACTTGTCATAATTAAAGAAGGTTTATTCAGTATCTAACAAAAGACTTCATTTCAGGATATTGGCTGACCTGCCAGAGCACATTGCTTTGTTTTCCTAAACATTGTAAATCCTTCTGTAATTTTCATCTAGGACACTGTGATTTTTTTTCAGATTTTTGGCACAAAAACCCCTTTGAAATATTGGCATGCAATATTATGGGGATTTAAAAATCTATTGCTGTGAGATTCTTTTGGATTCTTATCTAGGAAAGGTTTAGAGTTTTTAATATGGACTTTTTGGTAAAAAGTCTTTTAAATGAGTACAAATCCAATGTGCTAGTGTACATTTTCATTTCAGTACACTTGCTGCAGTTTAGCTTACAGGTAATGCAGAAGAATAGAGAGCAGTTTCAGCTTTTTTACTAACTTCTCTTTAGCCACAGTGATTTTTTTTTAAGCATTTCACCTTTACAGGGAGTTTGACTGAAGTTTTGATATCCACCTGGAGAAACAATTTCTTTAGAAGAAAGGCGTAACACTGAGTGCTGTATTGACCCTACACAGAGCTGTCTAGTTTAGAAAGAAGGCCTTCTGCAAACCTCTGTGTGTTTGCTCGCGTGCGTCCCCACGCAGGCTGCGTGACTGCAAGGCTGTTGTAGATCACTGCGTCTTGCAGCAGCAGGACTGAGAATAATAGTTTGCACCTAACATGTTCTGTGCTTTTAGCTGGGACAAGGGTCAAACAGCAGAAGCGTGGTAGGGGAAAAAGGCAGCTGTAACATCCAAAGACATTACAAAGATGTGCCGAGACATCCTTTCTGTCATGTGTGCAAACACCTGCTTGCTTTCTTTGAGGCTAAGGACAGCTGTTCCTCCTAAGAAAACTTAGTGCCTGCTTCCTATCCTAAGGCCATGTATGCCAGACCTGTGCTCAAAGACCTGTGTTCAAAAGACGTTCCAAGGCAATAAAAACACTGAGTGACAATGGGGAAGATGTACTTGGTTAAGGCACATGTTCCAGCATTGGCATCTCACACAAGTCAAGGGTGAGGGAGCAGTCGGTGTTGGCAGCACCCTCTCCACCTCTACAGACAGCTGCAAAGAGAGAGAGGACAGGAGCACAGAAGGTGTGCATTTCCAGCATTGCTCTGTTATGCATTCAGAGCATTTTCCCTGAGGCAGGCTGCAGCAGTTTGCTCACTCAGTGCCCTGTGCTCTGCTCAGCACAGCTGGAGCAGCCCTGTTGATGCTGGCAGCGCTGTATTTCCTAAATGTGACCCCCACACCTTCTAGGAACAGCATGTTAAAGGAGTTTCTGTGCCCAGTTTCCAGATTTCAAATGTTGTTCTGCACCTTACTGTGTTCAGACACTGCAGACACATGTGCCCTGTAGACATGGGCGTGTGCCCTTGTGCCTGGTTAGTTTGTCTGCCTGCCCTCCCCTTCCAGCTCTGCCTCCGGGTGAGGGACATGTGGCCTGGCGGCTGGCAGCTGACTAGGTGATGTGCAGGAGAGCCTTGCTGTGGCAAAGTCACATGCCAAAGGCCACACTCCAGTAGGATGGTGGCAGAGGTAGCCCTGAGCTGTCAGTGCAGGACCATCTCAGCTGTCTGAGACTGCACATTATCTGCCTTCCCTTGGAGGGAGTTGTTTTAGCTACCATTTAGCTTAGAAACATAAGACTCCTTCCTTGACTCAGGAAAGTCTTTCTAACAGCACTTGAGACAGTTTTTGAGCTTTGTTTATATAAAATTACAAAGATTTCTAAAGGAGGAAGGGGAGAGAGTCTTTAAATTCTGGGAGGAGCCTACTCTTATCTGCAAAATTAAAACCCACTATTTAGCTGACTAGCTAAATAGATACCTTACATATATAATAATTCTTTCAAGATATACCAGCTAACCCATGTGATTTCAGCAGCCATGGCTCCAGCATCTGGCTGTGTTTTGACGTTTCGAAGATGTAGAGGTATTGTGTGGAATTGCAATGTTTTTGCTCAAACGTCAGTGATAATATTCCTGGCATGCTCAAGCAGTGGATATTCCTGTGCCTAGGTACCTCATTATCTGCAGATGCCATAATGAGAATATGAACGCTGTCAATCACTTTGAGACACTTGTAAAAGCAATAATATAGGAAAGCTGTCCTTGATTTTCTCTTACTGCTCTGTGTTGGTAGGCTGGGAAAATCATTTGGGTGTGAGGAACTTGGACTTTGTTTGGCCTGTTCTTAACAAACTTGGATCTCTCTCAAGCCACAGTCTTTGAATATATCCAATTAATCTTTCCTTGAGAGGATCCACAAGGATCTCTCCTGGAGTCTTTCAGACAACTTCTACCTTTAGGACAGATTGTTGGGGACTTGCAATGGTTTATCCGATGTGACCATCAATGCCAGATAAATCTTAATTATAGAATTAAAGTTTATGGATGATCCCTCTCTCTTTACTTCAAGACTACATAGGCAGCTCAGCTTCAAAGCAGAAAAATTTTAACTTTCCAACCAAAAAGTAGTCAAAAGTCTTGAAGAGAACAGGCTATCCCTGGAAACCACCTTTTCGTCCAGAAGGGCTTTTCCCAAGCTAGATGTGTGAAGGTTTTTAATAAGTGTTATGAAATCCCTACAGATGTAGATACAAAACATCTGCAATAGTTGACAGCTTCACAGATTTATTGAAGTTATTTCTGAAAGGCATATTCTGTAAGTAAACATCTTGCGGTTCCTAATTATCAAAAGGGGAAATAGTTTGACTAGTCTCTCCTTATTTTTTGCTCATTTTAGTTTGACATCCATGGAATATTGGGTAGATAATATTAATCTTCCTTGACTCTGATGTCTAAAAGTTAGACAATTAAGTCTGAGCTAGTTACCCTTTAAAGTCAGTGGAGTGAAACAGGGCAGTTTGTGCTAAGACAGACTTAGCATTGGTCAAATGAATTGGATTTATAGTCTCCACTGATGATGAAAAAAAAGATGTAGCTTAGCCACCAGTGCAGGCTGGATACCTGACTTTACATTCTTAATGCTGGGGGAGATTGATTCCACCTGTCACTGGCCAAAATACTGCACCATGGCCACGTGTTTCCCACACATCTGGCAGTGTGTCTCCAGAAGCTGAGGTGGCTCTCTGTGAGCACTGACCAGGGGACTTGTCTCACCCAGTCATGCTGCAAGACAGCCCAGCAAAATCTCCTTTAGCTGCAGCAGTGCCTGGCTCTCCCTGGTAATGTACTGTGTGCTGGAGATGCCATGATAACTGTGTTAAGCTAGATAAAAGTCTAAATTAGGCCTAGGGAAACATCTCTGTTTCCCTGAGGAAAGATCACTGCATCCTTGTCCAAAGTCACCAAATGGGGTCCCAGCCCTTGGATCTGCTCTGCTCTCGCAGGGTGAGGTGAGGGCTGCAGGGTTTCATGGAGTGCGTGCTTCTGCACTACCATTTCCAGAGGTTGCTCATGTGTTCCTCTCCTCTCTTTTAATTAATAAATTAATGAATTAGTGCTGATTTTGCATTGCCCTTTTGAGTGTTGGAAGGCATGAGAAAGCAATCATGAATGTGTTGGTGGAAGGCTTAAAGTGGCTTAGGATTCACAGACGCTGCGGACGGTGCCCACAGGTGGGAGGTGACACGCCTGGGTGGCAGAGCAGAGGTGTTGGGCTCCATTGCTGGATGAGTACCTGGGCACCTGCTGGTGTTAGCAGGGTTACCACTGCACCCCCCTAGACTGACCCCACTTGAACAATTCTGCTGAGCTTTTTTCTGAAAATTAGTTAGACTTTCATTCTGGAGCTATCTGAACTCCTTCATATTTCACATCACTCTTGCTGCAAGTCTTGTGGGCACAGCTCCTCCCATCCTATCCTTGCATTTAACATAAACGTAATTTAGCATAAAGGTGAGCTTGGTTTTATCATTTCATCGGGGCTCTGCACTGAAATTCAAACACGGTGTGTGTTTTCACTGAATTCATTTTACCTGTATAATCTCACATTTAGAGATATTGAGTGGTATTGCCTTCCAGAGGGTCACTGCAGACTTGCACTGAGATCATTTTGTCATTGCAAGCTTGTGTGATAATAGGATTACCATAGGCATGTTTTGGAATTGTTCTGAGATTGCTGTGAGGATGTCAAGTCTCTATGCAAGGGTTTGCCTCACTAAGAGTAGCACAAACCAAGGCAGAAAACCTGAGGAATGTAAATGTGTTACAAAAAGAAACACACTCGACGCATATTGCTCACGAAAGGAAACCACTTGTGTTTCTAGAAGTTTTGCAACAGGCATGAAAGTAAATCAGGAACGCTTGAAAGAAATGAAATATTTATTGCAGGTCAGATTTACATACATAGATCAAAGTACATACACAAAAATGCAAATGGAGTTAGTATCAGTGTCCATAGAAACAAATGCTGATATCAATACCTAATTAAACAGCTGCATGTGGCACTGTGGTTTATCAGAGCAACAATGGGATCTGTCTCCTGGGGATGACCAATCAAAATCATAGAATCATTTGGGCTGGAAAGGACCTCCAAGCTCATTGAGCCAAACCTTTGACCATCCTCACCTTGTCACCCAGCCCAGAGCACTGAGTGCCATGTCCAGTGGTTCCGTGAACACCTCCAGGGATGGGGACTCCACCACCTCCCTGGGCAGCCTCTTCCAATGATTAACCACCCTTTCCATGAAGAAATTCCTCCTGATGTCCAAACTGAACCTCTCCTGACACAGCTTGAATCTATATCCTCTTGTCCTGTTGCTATTTCAAAAATCGTGTCAGCTTTTTTTATTCTTAATAAAAATGTCCCATTACCAGCATTACCACTACAATAGTGACTATCCTGGTATATATACAGTCATCTATGATTTCTTGTTTGAAATGCTGGTAACTATTATATGCAGAAGTTCTGATCAAATAGAAAGCCAACGAGCCCATAAAATTAATGTCATGGAAATAAAGAATTATTACACCGTACTCAAATTTTAAACAAGTAGTGGGAAGTATTTAATTTCTGCTTATCATTTTTGATGATGTTCTTAAAGCCTATTTAATTAAAGAAGTGCTTGTGGCTCCTTTTGGGAAAATAAAATAACTCCACCCAGAGAGGTGTATTATATTCTATTCTAGTCTAGTTCTGTCAGCTCCTTGCTTTTTTTCCCTTTTGATTACAGGGCATATTTGCAATGTGATGTAGTGTAGCAGTATTATTTAAAATATGGCTATTAAGCTTACCTACCATTCTGAAAGCTAGGCAAAGCTCAGATCATCCTGCAAGCGTCCCCATCCAAACCTTAGCAGTGACAGATTAGCTTAGCAAAGGGCCTTGCCTGGCCGTCCCAGCTGGCTTCTGTACTCATTTCAAAAATATGTTTTCATCAAAAGCTCTTCAGCTGACAGCTGAGTTGGGGGGCAAATAAAACAGTAGAACTCCTGGCAATTTAATTTTTCAATGAAAGCTTTGACGAAAAAAAAGTTCATTGTTAAATCCTGCTCATCTTCAGCACTATTTTCTGAGTAACTCTTAAAGGCACCTCTATCTTTTACTGCCAGTTCCAGCTCAGGAACCACCAGCCTTTCAGAGAGCTCAAAGGAATTTCAGCTGGCCCTGAGGAGACTCCGGTCTACACATGGTGGGCTAAAGTGGGTCACCAGAGCATGAGAGACATCTGGGCTGTCCATGCACATGGTTGGTGAGTTGGTGGCTGGAGCTGTGGAACAAGAGCTCAGAGCTGCAGGTACTTGAAAACCAATGATGCCAAGGGCTGCAGTCAGTGAATCATGGAATAATTTATATTGGCTGGGACCTCTGGATATCACCTCCTCCAAACCCTTGCACAAAGATGTGTTAAACTTGTAAAATGCCTTCATCAATTTAATAATTATCTGATCTAATTTCAAAATTATCTCGTCTTTCATTCAAGGGTATAAATGCACCCTTGAAAATGAAGTCTTACACTCGTTTTGCAAAAGCTAAGTTGAGGCAACCCCCTGCAGAGCTGCTGACTGAGACAGATCCCCAGATTTCCCCCCATCTCGCAGCTGTGTGCTTTCCTGCTAGGCATGCTGCCTGTCTGCAGGACAATTGGCCATTATTTACATGGAGGCACAAGATCCTTGTAATAAAATGCTGGTCAAAGCATCAAAGCAGTCATCAGTGTGGTCTCATTTCTTCTCTTGGTATCATTCAGAGTTGTACACATGTTTCCCATGGGCAGAATTTGACCCTTACTGCAGAAATTAGAAGAGGTTAGTTATTAAAGCAACGTGGTTTGAAATTGTCTTGGTAGTTGCTAAGCATGTCTGTGATTATGTCAATTTAGGTTTGCCTAAAAATATAAAGCTTTCAGTGAAATGTTAGAAGCAAGGAAAAATAATGCTTTTATGTGTTAATGACATATTCTGGACAACCAAAATAAAAAATAAAAAAAAATCCTGCATGGGGTTATGTTCTGGGCTCCCTTTTATTTTGCAGCTCTGCATATACTGGATCGAGGTCTACAGTTGCTGACCACTGCTTTGATTATCTCACTGTAGCACATAATGCTTTGTACCCAGAGAATGTATTCCAGCAAGCTCCTAAATTGTATTTGGACAAAGAATAATTGAACACTGGACAGAATAACAAATGCTATGGTCAAGTTTGCTTCATGGGTTTATCGTGTTGTATTAACATGATAGAAATATGAATACTTAAATCTTATCTCAGGTATAGTTTATAACTGCATTAATCATTTACCGTATTATATATTTTTCATGTCACTAAGATTGTGAGGAAAAGATTCAATTTTCCCAGTGCAGTCAGTTGAATGTGGTTTAGATAAGTTAAAGGCATTGCATTAAACTGTTCCAACATGGCTTTCTCTTATAGATCCTATAAAAGGATGGGGAACATATATCAAACAGTAATAACTTATATTTTAGTTTTTTTTTCTTAAAGTCATATAGCAGTGCATTTTCCATTTTCATTAAAATCAGATAAATGAAGTTACTAAGTTTGCCACTTACAGGTAAATGCATTCAAATTGATACAGGAGTTTTTACCTGCTATATTTGCTTCAAATTGTAAAGGGGAAATGCTCTCCTATCAATTAAAGTAGCAGTTTGATAGACACTGAAATTATCCAGCGATATCATAAAGAGGAACAACAAATACCCCCAATATACCCAACAGTGTTTCACTTTCCCTTTATTTACTGGTGATGGGGAGTATGAACCTTCCAAATAAGAGTGGCTCACCAGCAGGCATCTCTGAGATTTCAGCACACCCCAAAGCACTGCCGTTTTACTCCACATAAAATAGGAATATGTACCAGCATATGCATCATGCGCTGCTAGCTGCCTTTCTAGATCATTATGTGAACATTGCACATTCATTGTCCATGAATTAGATGTAGATTCTAATTTGCAAGGGAGATACTGATTCATTTCCTCGAAATCAAGAGGTGGCCAAAGGAAAAAGAGTGGATGGAGAGGCGAGGAATGCTGGGGAGGCCACGTCATGGCCATGGCACTGAAATACTGGGACTGGAGATGAATTCATGGGGTTCAGCAAACTTTCACGATTGCTCATGGCTGTGTTTTGGAAAGCCCCATTTTAAAACAAAAAAAAAAAAAAAAAAAAAAGGCAATTTCAGTGCTCTAGCTGTCATGCTTTTCCATCATTCATTATTATTGCTTTTCAAAAGTTTTCTGCCTGGGAAAACATTTGAAATAGAAGGATCCTTATGCCATGAGAGTTCTTTTGCTACAAAACTCCCTACAATCATTTGTATCTATCTGGTGCACTTCAACATCATGCTCTGTTTGCTTTATGACTGTAAAAATAAATAGGATATTTTAAATATATTGTAGAACAATAACAATTTATTTTCTGGTCAGATTTTTTTTCTATTTAAGATCAACTGAAAAAATCTTCAAGAAGTTGTACAATACGGAAGGTTTCCTGCTATGGAGGATTTATATGCCTGGTCTCTAAGTGGTGAGTGAAGTGTTTGCCAGCTCTCAATTAGTAGTTCCTATGTCATTACTGGATTTTTAGAGGGTTTTCCTTAAACTGCTTTGAATTACAGTGTCACAGAATGCTAAATCAATTACACATGTGTCCTTGTAGCTACCCCATAAGGATACCTGCCATGATTTTTTAATGGTGCTTTTAGACTTCTTGTTTACTTCATGAAGTGAAGTAAAGGTCATAACACAGTGCAACTTATTTCTTAAAGTTTTGAAAAAAATCAAAACAGCAGGCCATAGAATAGAAAGGTGAGATTCAAAGACACAAATCACTTCACAGTCACAAAAATTGCCAAAAAATAGCAGCTTGCAGCTGTGCACAGCAGGGACAGAAAACATTAAACACATGTTAAATAACAAATAGGAGACTTAAATATAGCTAAAAGTGGACCTTATTCTGAATAAATCATGTAAACTGCGTCTTAATGGTTCTAAGGAATGTAATGGATCATGTGAAATATGCTAAATTTATATTGTTAAAAAATCAATAGTTAACCCTCTCCCTTTTAAAAAGGGGACTATTGAGTCCACAAGTAAATATTTTGTCTTTCATTTTCTTTCTCTATGTACAGCCGGATTTGTGAAATTTCATTTCAGTTAAGAGCAAAGCAGGACTTGCATTCAAAGCAGTTTGGGGTTTGGGTATGAAACTATTTAACATTCTCTTTACAGAGGCTGGACTTTTAATGAAATTGTCCTTTTTCCCTTTCTTCTGTTACAAATGCAAAGAACGTGGATTGTGCCATTTTTTTATATACTCCTGCTAAAGTGTCTGGATTGGTCTCTCCACCATCCTGCATTCATTTGTGGTGTCTGGGAAAGGGCAGCCATTGCTCAATGGGCACGGCGAGCCTCATCCCATCCTTCCTCCCGCCGGGGAACGAGCGAGGGAGCGAGGGGGAGAGCAGGGCAAAGAAAGGAGCTCTTCTTTTTATGAGAAGCATGAAAAATAAATCACCACTTTGAGTATTCAAATCAATCCTGCTGGCAACTATCTTTCCCTTGAAATGTTTGTTGCCTTCTATTTCTGCCTCCTGAATATTTCCAAGCCTTTTTGCTTGCCTTCCACACCGAGGGTCACGTTTTAGTTTCCCTGTATATATCTTCCTTGAGATTAATGTACCTTAATGACATCACTGTGTGCGATGATGGGAAGGTCCCCAAGTTTGCTTTTCTTCCCATCTCAGTTGCACTTCCGAACAAATCAGCTCTCGGGCTTTGATGTTTTTTCCTTTAGGGCTATCTTTCTTATAGGCAATATAGCTTACCTATACATTTAGTAACTCTGCAGTCTCTCATTAGCTGCATTTTTGTCATCAATAATAAGTTCCCAAGGAGCCCTAATGCAAGGGGTAACGGATAGAGTGTGGAATGGAGCCGTTGTTTGATAACGCAATATCTCTCATAACAATGTAAATAAGAGGCTGAATACATTTCAGGGTTCCTTTGTGTTCCACATTATTAGATGGTGCTCTATTTCCAATCTGAATATTCATAATATGCTCCTAGAGTGCAGTGTCGAAGTAAGCGGCTTTGAGGAAAAATTATTTTTTTTTTTTAAGTGGAAGAGAAAAAAAAAGAAATGAGGAGTGTTCTAATGAGGAACAGTTGAGTACTATGATTTAACATACTTCTGAGGTTTCTATCAGCCTGGAGCTGTTCTTTCTTGGCTTGTACACAGTGCATTTACATGGAGCTCTGTTTGGATGAGTGCCTTCCAAAGTACTAAATGCTCTAATGTACTGAAAAGCGATAAATATGGAAAATGCACACATGCATACACACAGACACACGGTGCAGATATACATATACACACACACCTCCTTGCAGACACTCACCTGCCTCCGTACAGATATTTACACCCCCTCCATGGATAGATGGGCGACCTTTTAAAAGCAAAAATAATAAAACTGTGCATAGTTTATTAATTTATTACCCAGCATTGCATAATACTGAAGTACCATTTAATGCGATGTGCTGACACCCCTTCAGAATGGAGAAAAGGGAAGAAAGATTAAGGGAAAAAAACCCCAAACTATGGAATAAGACACATGTGAGTGTTGTCACTTTGTCACTTCCTCCTTGACCTGTCTGAACCCACTCACCTGGAAGGCAAGGGAGGGTTTAGGTTTAACCAGCCCAGGCTGTGTTGCTGGGTATCGGGCACTGTAAATGCAGACAATAAGCTCTGGAAGCGTGTCACTGTTTACCAAAGGGCTCTCTGCAGTGACCTCATGAGCTAACGACAGTGTTGGGAGCAGAAATGGTAATTGTGATTTTTACAGCACAGCCTTTGCTAATTCCTCTCAGTTCATTCCAAAAAAAACTTGGACCAAAAAAAAAAAAAAAAAGAAAAAAAAAAAGGAGAAATAAAATCGTGAAAACAAAGCTGAATAGGTTAATGAAATGACAATAGAAAAGTGTCCTTAATGGGGATACAATTGCTGCCTGAAATATTTATTACTTACATTTATTTAGATCCTTCACGAAAAAATGTGTCTGTTTTCCTATACTTTGATTTTTGCTCTGAAGTTTCGAGGAGTTTTTGTGCTTTTTCATCTAATATTCCTCCTCTAACTCTCCCAACGTGATTCATTTCTTTAAGATCTTGTTTTATTTTTAAGTCATCAATTACTCAAACTTTGTTGGCCTATCTATTCTCTGCCATCTGGACCCCATACCTTATTTTAAAGCATGTTCAAATAATGACAACCTTCTTTTCTCAATTAATTTATGGGCTGTGGGGACCATTTTTCATTTGTTATCATGCACTTCCATTTGATCTCTCATATCTTTCTTCTGCATCTGCAACCATAGTGTATAAATCTTCCTCTCAAGCATTGTCATGGTGCCCAAGATATATAGGTGTAACTCCCTATTAGTTCCACAAAACTGACCTTAATTTCTAAAAATGGTATCAGATGCGAATAAAGTTTGGTAAGATGATTTGTTTTGATTTACTTTGTACCACTTATCTTGGAGTTTTCTTCCTACTTTTCTTTTATCTAATTTAGACAGTATAGTCTTGCAAGCACAGTTGCATGTTTATCCATTACCTCCCTGCCAATGCTGCTCCTTAGAGAGATGGTGCTGTAAGATTTTGGATGCTAAGAATAATAAAATGGCATTTTTCAGTAACCTGTAGTAAGTACGCAATTTCTTTTTGCATTTAAAAATGGTAATTTAGTTTCCAATAAAATACCAGGATTTTGTAGGGCTGATTGAGGTGACATTAGTCTGGTAAAATGAACAGAAACAGACAAATCCAAATAGCTTTCATTTTATTCTGCTGTGTTGACAAATGGTAAGACTTAAAAATCCAATTCTCCCACCGAGCACTTACAAGAAGCTGGTTTGGACTGCTGAAGGGCTGTGGCTCATGAAACAAAAACCTCTTTTTTTATTATTGTTATGGGGGGGTGGGGGGGTCGAGAGAGAGAGAGTGTGTTTGTGCGTGTGCATACATGTGTTTTGTTTTACATAAACAGACTTTGGTCCAAACTAGGGATTGCTAATTAAGCAAAAACCATGACCAGATGTTTATTAACACCTCTCAGGTTCATGGGATTTGGATAGTGTGCAGTTTTCATGGACTAATTTGAGAAGGGAACCACCTTTATTGGAATAATGGCCAATTATAATTGCCTACTTTGCCTATTTTTCTTTTATCTGGTGTACAGTGGAAAAAAATGAGCCTAAACTATCATCCTCGTGCCATTGATATTAATTCTGCCCATTATTGGGTACATATTATTAATAATAAATACGTAATAATGTACAGATTAAAAATTCCTCAGCCATTTACTTCACAGCAACTTTTGTGTGTGTGTATGTTGTTATTAGTTTATCACACGCCAACGTTGTTAACCTATTTATATGTAGCCTGCCATGAGGTTTGCCTCTGCCAAAGCAACGATGTGTCACTTTGATGCCAAAAAGCACTGAAACAGGAAGAGTTGCTGTTGGGTCCCAGCATGGTGACTTCATCACAGGCCTCAGCTTCAAACTGTGGAGTAATAAAACTGAATAGCACAATATAAAACTCCATGTTTCATAAGACAAATATTGCTTTACGCATTCATGTCCCTTGTACTATGTTAACTGTAGGAAGAAATGGAATACAGTTTTAGTGACCCCCTGGGACCTATAAAGGCTATTTCTGAGTCTGAATCTTGCTGTTTAATTTAATCATTTATTATATTAATATTCAAATGGGCTGCATCTTATTAGCTACTGCAAAGATGTTAGTATGTCTGAAATAAATACCTAATTATGCTTTTGAAGAGAGAGGTTCTAAAGACTTTTGTACATTTGTGCTAATAGAACAGTTCATTTGCAGATTTTTTCTGCAGAAATCAGCAGTCTGAGCGTTTGTTTTTTTCCTCTTCTTACTTTGAATAAAATAAGAACACAGATCAAATATACCATTGTGATGGCTAAATAGCACATACGAGTTTTCCCCTTTGTACTGCAAGACTTCATTCTCCAAGCGAGTGAGTTATACAGTAGCAAACTGACCAGTGCCCTCAGCCTCTAGCTCAATAACACATTAATAAAAATAACTGCTTTAACCAAATGACCATGAAATTAAGTATGTTCTTATTCAAATTAAACAAATGGATATGCTTTTGAAAAACATTTTTGAGCCTGACATGGTCATGTTTAAAATACATTGATATTTTATTGTTTTAAAAGCCCATTACTATTTTTTTCTCTTCAGTACAAACCAGAAAAGATGACGACTTTGAATTTCACGTCTTCGAACAATGGACAGCAGCTTCTTTCAGAAACATATATTGTGGTTCTGCATTAAAGGGGTGGCAGGATGCAGAGATGTGGAGAAAAAAACATCCCTGGATTTCTATGCCAGCTCATCTTCAGGATCTCCAGGAGAAACCTTTTACTAAGTCTGCATAAGGATGCCTTGAATTGCAAATACTATGTACGTAAATGGTACTAATCTCTTTTAAACTCAATGTGCACAGTGCATTTAGACCAGTGCAGAAAATTAGTAATAAATGCAAAAGTTGCAGCCTACAAAACTAGGAATGACAAGTTACTATCTTTCGAAGGATCACCACAACCAAACATGGATTTTTTTTTTTTCAAGTTTCTAAGTTCAAGGTTCCTACAACAGTTTTCTGAATAAATAATGATGGTAATAAAAGGTTAAAGGACAGACTCTGCTGGAAGCTGAAGTCTTCATTTTATCCTCCAACAGCCAAGTTAGTGATCTGTAGGATGAGGTCCTTTGGACTGACCTTCAAACAGACTTTCCTCCCTCAGCTGTGGTGGAGTGAGAGCCTGGCCAGGGCTTCTCCTGCAGGTGGGGACAACAGTGGTCACAATTACTGCTGCTGGGCACATTATCAGCCTGCTTGGACCCAGTGGGGAGAGGTGAGTCCGCTCCCTCATTTATTCAGTTTTGTCTAGTGCTCCTGTGAGTGTTGCCTGCGAAGGCTGAGGCTGGACACCCCTCTGCACTTCATTCCTTGATTCTCCCAGAGCCGTTGGGGCTGCACCTCATCCCCTTCACTCCCATGATCTCCTCACTCCATCCAAGCCACCCTTAAAAATGTGTGTGTTTCGCTGTGGAGAGCTGGGGTCAGTGACACCCCCGTTGCAGGAGAGTTTGATGACAATTATTTGGTTACCTGAGCCCATTGGCAGCATCGCGAGGAGGATCGATGGACATCAGGGCTTGCAATGCATAACATTTTATAACCACTATTACCTTAGTGACCAGCTGAAATTATTAACAACGGTCATCTGAACTACCCTCTATATAAAACAATAGCCTTGGTAGTGTTCTAATTAATCTCAGTAATGTTTCTCTCAATGAGTAGCTGATGCATTTCTCTGTTGAAAAATATTTTTAAAATATATGTTGTTATCCACTTTTGCCTTTTTTTTTTCCTCTCTGCAGAGTGTGTAAAGATTAGATTTTCCACGTTGATTTAACATGTGGAAGTAAAGCTAGGGCATCAATAGTTAACCTTATATTACCCTCTGCTGAACAGACACAGCATCAATGTAGGGGTTTAACTGCCACACCACTGAAAACACATATTCCTGCAGTTTTAGACTAGGCGTAAGAATGCTGTGTATATGTTTTCCTCATTATTTGGATGTGCTGTTTGAATGTTGTGATCAGTGATTCAGAGCACATGATTCATCAGGAAGACATTTGCTAGGCAGACATGTGAGGAGCTGTCTGCCTCTTCAATCTCACTGACAGGGCAAAAATGCTGATTTATAGTAAATCATTAAAATCTGCTTATTATTGCACTGCTTGTTCCTCTTCTCCACTTCAAGCCAGCATCTTGATCTGCATCATGTCTCTTACAATTTTATACTACAGCAAGCAGTTATTTAAACAAGAGAGAAATGATCCTTAGTCTTTATTAGTGCATATGAAAGGATATTTTGTTTAAAGAAGACTAATTAAGAAAGCAGACTCTATTTTCTTGCTCAGTTTAGGGAAAAATAAAGATTTAAAACATGTAAGTGCAAAGAATTATTGCAATAAAACATTATTTTAAAATGATTATTGAATTGCTTGGTTTTTTTAAAAAAAATATAATCGTAAAGCAGCAGCTCAAACACCACCAAAAATATTTGGAAGAAAGGAGATGTTGGATGATTATTCAGCTTGTGAGAGATCTCAGGGAAGACACAGCTAAATGTTATGTGATTATTGATGGACAGGGAAAAAACCCTTGAAACTAGAACCAGGTTCCAGTTGGGTACAGTGACAATGGGAACATTAAAATAATTTTCAAGAAGGGGGGGTAAGTTTTGTTTACTTTGAAAGAGGTGGTTTTGTGAAATAATACGATATGTAAATATGTTGTCTGATAGAAAAACAAAGAAACAATACAAAAAGGTCTATATTGTGTATGTGTTACTTACAGTAAAAATTTTAATTTGATGCCTGGGGACAGAAATTCTTGCCACTGAATTACAAAGAAGTGAATAAACTGACTCAAAATTAATCCATACAGATCTGTCCCCTTAATAATACTAATTCCAGAGAACAAAGCAGTGCATAATGCATTTTAAATTAACTTGGAAAATGCATAATTTATATTTGTTTTATTTCTTAATATTTGAACACAGGTACATTTTAGAATGCTAAGGACAGGAAAGAAGAGGGCAGATTTTGTCCATATATGCTCAATTTAAAAAAAAATAAATATAACCAGATAATATTTTTCAAGCTCTCTTAGAAAAGGACTTCAGCTGTGAAATATTACGGAGAAAGGATAAACACAGTTAGGAGAGAGAAAATGATTTTTAACATGCTGTGAAATGAATATGTTTGGTTAAAATATAAAAAGGGTTCTAATTCCTAATAAAACATTCTGAAATAGATAATTACATATTAGTTTGGATCAAAAATAATGTCCTTACTCATGAGAAGCAATTGAGAGATACACGGCGGGGTGCCCTGTCGGGCATGGCAGGCAGCTGGAATAGGGATGGGAGAGGGCAGGGAAAGGCACCGCCGTGCGAGGCTCCGCTCCATGGAGCGGGGAACAGCAGCACGCCAGCCTGCTCCTTTATCCTGCTCCTCACTGCACCTGAAGCAGTGTCACCTGCCCTTTGCAGAGCATTTACATCACTGACCAGACACCCCGTGTGTAACCCGGGACAGCCAGGCCCCCAGTCAGACCTGCCCTGAGCCTTCCTCCTCTGGGGCAGCTCAAAGTTGGCTTCACCCCATCCAGCCCAAAAGCTGAACCCTCACTCCCCCGGGCACCACATCACCCTGGGGAAAGGGAAACAATTTCATTTATTGGTATATCAGTGTCCTTCAGGCCATGTCTTTTGAACAAACTCATCAGCACTTCAGTGCCCCACCAAACCTTGGCTCTGCTGCTGGGTTTGGAAGTTCGTTCTTCAGTTTGAATTAAAGAGAAAGGAAGGAAAGCTAAAGGTTTTCTGCTGCAAACAGGTGCAGATGATAATGTAATACAAGGAGACAGCATCTAGATTTCAGGATCCTTAGTCTGGAAAAAAGTTCTCACTCTTTCCTCTCTCCTCTTCCAGAGTACCTTTGGATCTAATAAACTGAAAGGGTGTTTGGAGAGTGCCAAAAGGCAGTGGGGCAGTGTGTGCCTTTTGCCTGTGTACATGTGGAGATGGGGCTGGTCTCCCTGGGGGGCAGTGGTGTCTGCACTGGGTGCCAGTCTGGGCTGCTCCTGAAAAGAAAGACCACCTCTAATACAGACCAGAAATTTTGCAAGCATTTCCATTCCTGTATTGAAGTTATGATGCTGAGTGAGAACGGAAACCTGAGTGAGAATTGAAAAAATTGGACCTGCTGGTCTATATTTACTTGGGGGAATGTTGGCTGACCCAGATTTTTAAAAAGTGGTGGTACATGTGCAGCTGGTTATCAGTAAGTATTTTGAATAGTTTTGCTGGTATAGATTTCAGTTATTAATAGTGTCGATTGTTAACTCACCCTAAGTGGATATTGTAGGAGCACACAAAGGGTAAAGAGCATCTTTTATGGAGATTTTTCTAAATAAAGTTTATGATGTTCAAAAGAGGTGAAATTTCCCTGAGACCAGACTTGCTTACAACACAGAAATTTAGCCCCCAGTTGCTAAGTTATAAATCTTTCTGCCAGATTGGGTAGAACATCACATTACCTTGAACTAAATTTGTAAAGAATGACCATTGTCCTCACAGCTGTAAGAGAAAAATGTAGAGCTTGTCCCAAACCATGGGTTTTAATAGGCTGTTCACATGAAACTAAAAAGTGAAGAGATAAAACCCAGCCAACACAAATTTATCCAAACTGATTACTTCTATAGTGACAATTTGCTAAAGAATGACTTTACTAGAAAACTAAATTGATTACGTTTTGCACACTTTTAGTATTTTAACTACCTGGAAAAAAATGTCCATTTATGTTTATAGAAGTTAATTCTTTCCTTGGTGCTATGGTTGCGAGTTATTTTCAATAACTCAATTTACAGACTAGCCTTATCGTGGACTAATGCAAATTAATGTTTTGAGTCATAAGTGTTTCCCTTGGAAACAGTAATTTCAGGTTAATGTCTCTTGATGTGAAATGGAGTGCAGTGTCACAAGCTCTCTCTCACCAACCTACAAATTAACTTCTGTTCTCTCCTTACCAGAAATACGGGTGGCATCCTTCTCTGCTTCCCATAAAAAGTTCTATCGGTACACGTGTGTGCGTGTGTCTGTGTGTGTGCCAGGTCACCCTTTAATGCAGTGGCTATCCTGGATTTTCACTGCTGCACCAAAACTCTGTGAAAAGGCCGTACACAGCCGTTGGAAGCATAACAAGAACAAAGTTCTAAAATCTACAGCATGCTAATAAAATGGTGACTCATGAAAGATAAATGTTGATCCCCAAACGAGCCCTGTTTGGGCAGTTGGGTTTGTACACAGGGACTGGTAAGAAAAAAATTGCAACTAGCAACCATGAAAAGAGAATAATAGAATTAAAGTAAGAAAGAAAACAAACAAAGAAAAAAAGCAGTGAGCAGGGAGGAAAAACTTGTTTCTTCATTGTATTAATGACATGTTTTTGTGACGTATTTTAAATGAATCTGCAGTTGAAAAATTCTCCAAACCATCATGGCTTTATCTCCTGCATATATATTTGATTTTATGTTTTCAGTCCAATCTTTTTAGTGGTGTGCAGAACTTCAGCCTTACTGTATTGCACAGAGAGAAATCCCAGCACTTCTCTCTGTCCTTCCAGCCCCCTGCACATGCAGACCATGGGTGCTTTACTTCATAATTGGGGAAGACTAAGACCAGGGTAAAGTCTGAACTATTAATGGTGAATTCAATCACCACAGAGTCTAAATAGACTAATCCTCTTGGCTGGGCTATTGTTGCTGCCTGGCTTTTATATTATTGAAGGCCTGGACTGTTGGTTGTTTCTTCTTCTTCTTCTTGCAAAAACCCCTAATTTTTCTTTGCCTTCTTATTAGTCCTGAAGACTTTATTTGCAAACCTCTGATTTTATTTGCATATATCTTCTGGAATTTATTTAAAAATAAATATTTAAACCCAAAACCCCCCAGTGATGATCCTTTTCCTTTGTATAAGTCAACCAAGTTATACAAAGCAAGCTTTGTAAGCAGATAAAATACAAAATCTGATCCTAAATACAGAACATTTTCTATCTTTGCATGGTCCTGAACCTTTGTTAGGAGACACCCAGAGTGATGGGGAATTACGTGGTGCTGCCTCACACCACCAAACCCTGTCCAGGCTGTTGTTCTTTAATGCACAGAGGAAGGAACGCTGAAATTCATGGGTAGGATGTGTTCAGTGATAAGGGAAAAAATCTAAGCTGCATGCAGCTCTTGCTCCTGAGAGGAGCAGCTCTGCATCTTTGGGAACACCTTCCCTCATTCTGTGTACCAGCAGGAGAAGGGAAGCAGAAGTGCCCATCAGCAGCCAAAGGTGGATGTGGCACTTCAGAGGAAGGGGAATCCAGGGCAATAATCAGATCTGAGACAGAGAACAAGGCAGAACCCTGGAAAATCAAAGGGAAGGAAGAAGACGTGAGACTGCAATAAAAGGAATGAAGAATGGAGGGCAGAGCATTCATAAACAGAGATGAGCAAATAAGATGGTAAAAACTAGGGAGGAAAAGAAGTAGCCTGACTGATTTTTAGATGCTGAGGTGGTGATGTCTGTAGGAGGAGGAAAGGAATCAAGACATTGAGGGGGGAAGGAAATAAAGACAATCTGGGCTAATGTAAGTAGCAGAAACAAAGAGAACAAAGCATGTCTGAAGAAACAGCAGGAATGGAGAGTACAAATTCCTTTGGGAGGAGGCAAAAGTGAGAATAGCTGTGTGCTCGGGACAGAAAGGGACTGCTTGGGAAACCACTGGCAAAACTCAACAAAATTCCTATTTATTAATGCAGATTGATTATTTTTTTTCCTAAGGTTTGAAGCAAATTATGAGACTTAGAACACTGAACAAAGATGCAGAAAAGAAAAGATGTTTCATTTCTGTTGTTCAGGTGAGCTTTAGTTTTCAGAGTGCCTTGAAGTAGCACATACCAAATAAAATAGCAGAAAGTATAATAGCCTGTTTACAAGATCAAGGCCCAGAAGCAAATCAAATGAAAGGTTAATAAGATCAGAGTTCATAAATTAAGTTTTAAATTCTCTTTTTCTTAAAGAGAAAGATTTAGATGAAAGATCATGCAATCTATTTTAATTGTAGAAATAATTAGACATATGGAAGACGAGAAGGGATAATATGTAATCAGTGAAAGGACCTGGTACTCTTGACCAAGAAAACGCCCTTCCAAAGTCAAAGGCATTGCATATTCATTTTTCTTTAGCTGAAGAAGACTCCTATTGTCCATGCTCATTCAAGTCATCCAATCTTAAATGGTTTTACCTTACCAAAAGAAGAAAAAATATATATATTTTAATTTTTATTTTTCATGTTGTCATATTCTGGCCTTAAAGATTCAGTTATGAGCAAAATGCCCAGAAAGGCTACTGGAGAAGACTCCACTTAGTCCTTTGATTTAGAGACTTGAAAACAACTGAAAATATTTAATTTTATTTCCAACATAAATAGTGTCATGCTTAGAAATATATTTGCAACCAAATTTATGAAGTGCACAGGCATCACTTTAATCAGAAGCATCACTTCTATTTTTTGGAGGCTTTTTTTTCTTTCCTTGCATTTGGTTTCTTAAGAGTGTGCAAAAAAAGATTCTGCAAATTCAGCACTTAAGAGAATTGATAATCATTCAGTATTGCATTTAAATCATAATGTTGCATTACATTGCAACACCTTGCTTTTCTAAAAACTCATGACAATTCCCTAAGGACAGATCCTCTTTAGAGAAAATAAAAGATTTCATCACTAACAATCCAAAAAGAATTCTGGCACTTCGGAGTGTTGTTTTTCGTTTTTTTAAGAAAAAAAAAGAAAAAAAAAAGTTTGCACACAAGAATATGGCTGCTGATGTGATAATTGAGACTTAGCTGGCAAAAATGTTTTTCTTTACACAATGATCCTCTTGGATTTCATTCTGCAGGAGGTTGAAACAGAAGTCTTGGCAAAATTTCTGTGTTTGAATGGGAGAAGCGAAGTGGCTGCGGTTGGAGGGGTCGTGCTGGACCAGCGCAGGGCAAAGGGACCTGCCCTCTGGTCACCACCACCCTGTGCCAGGAGAAGGTGCTATGGCATTCCAGAAGCAGGCTGAAGGGGAATATTGATGGGGAAAATCACCTCCTTCCTCCTTTGTCGATGAACCAGCCTGTCCCAGGGATTTCGTTTGCGAACGGAACGCACGGTAACTGATGGGTAAATGTTATTGTGCGTGCGCGAATATCACGGGATTGCTCCAGCTCCTCTAATGTGATATCATACATCAGAGTCAAGAGGGATTAACAGCTCTGTCAAATGTCGTCAGTGGAAACTCTGAATGTACAGTCAGCTCCTGTGGAAACACTTCTGAGCAGGTGAAGTTTAATCCAAAGAATTTTCAAAAACATCTCCAATTTTCATAAATAGGAGATTCCCAAGAGAAGCAGATGTTAGTACTACCAAGAGCAGTAAAGCATCTTGAGAAAAAAAAAAAGTCATAAATATGGGCAAACTTTACTTATAGAGGTTTTGCTAGAGAAAGATCAAAAAATTTACAGTGGATGTCATTTGCTGTTTTAAAATACTATCATGTGTGTCATTAAAAAAACCCCATTCTCTTAAATGTCTGTTATTTAGTTTTGAAATGAACAATATCAAATAGTTAAACTTTATTATGTGTAAAATTGTTTTTAGATCATGATGTAAATGTTACATACAAGAAACAAAACTTGAAAAAGCAAGGAAAAGCAGCTTGCTGCAGAAGGATCCAAGCCACCAAAGCCAAACAGATGTTTTTAAACTAATCTGATGGCAAGGGCCACGTGCCATCATCTGTAACTGAGCCCTTATGGAGGGAGGCCAAGATTACTTGGGATTGTAAGTCCTGGTTCGGCTATTGAGAACCATGTGGAAATCCTTGAAATGCTGTGTGAAAAATGCAGATTCAGTTTCCATCGAAGTAGTCCTGCTTTGAGCTGCCTAGGATCACGATCTGCTGAACGGGATGAAGCGGCTGCATCCCCGTGAGCCTCCTGCTCAGCTCTCCAGCCCTTGGCTTTTCCTCTCCACGTCACACAGGAGCAGGAACAGACCAGAAAGCATCTGGGTGCGGCCACAGAGGAGCCCTGATGTTCTCTGCTGTGCTGGCCCTCGCTCTGCTGCTGGCTGGGGAAGGTACTGTGATGTTCCTCCAGTGCTGCCACGTCCCCAACCATGGGAAAATGCGCTGCGTTTCCAGGCAAACTTCAGCTCTTCTGCAGCTTTCCAGAAGAGGTTTACAACCCACACTGCACCCAGTACACACCAGGTCATGACCTTGGAAAGGGAAAGGGTTTTCTTTAAAATAATGGTCATGTCTCAGTGTCAAGCAATGTGCTTAATCCTAGTGAAAGTTGTGTAGAAGTACTGTATTTGCTTACTGAATTTCTTCATTCAAAATAAAACAAATTTTTGAGCTACAGCATTAAAAAACCAAACAACCTGTGACCAGTTCTTTATTCTTCTGCTCTGTTTTTCCTGCTATAATACTTAGAAGTGACTGGGTGGGTGACACTCATGTAGAAATTATGTGCGTACTGAACCCTAAACGTTAGTTATAGCAGCATTAAAGCAAAGGAGCATCTCACCATCCAAACAGGTCTCTGTAAATGGGGCTTTGAGTAACCTGGTCTAGTGGAAGGTGGAGTTGGAACAATGTGATCTTTAAAATCCCTTCCAACCCAAACCTGTTTGTGATTCTATAGTTACACTCACTGAGATTTATCAGGACCTCAGATTCTTAGCTATAAAGGGAAAAAGTATTCCCTAATTGGGAATAAACTTTTAATAATAGATCTGTTGCTGTTCAGCAGTGTGAGAGGTGCCCCAAAATGCAAGGAACTTGGGCCACCTGCTCAGGCCCTAAGGTTGGCCTACAACTGAGCCAAAATATTAAGCAATGTCTATCAAAGTCCATAATTGACTCATCTGCAAGGGCTTTTTTCTAATATCCTGTACTTCATTGGAGTTTAAAAAGTCAAGCTCTGTGTTCTTATTAGGTTCAAAGAGCTTAATTACTGTATAAGGAATTAAAATGATATTGAAGTTTTAACTTTCTGAAGATTAATTAATACAATACATAATTAAACTTTAGGTGTATTTTTAAGGCAAGACATGCTTAGGTTACATGAATTCAACCTTCAGCACTGACCTTGTGGCCCCATGAACAAAGGACAGCAAGGTTCTGCTGGAGAAATTGGGAAAGCAGTGGCTGGAGAACAGCAGTGACACTGCACAGGGGAGAGACTCCGGGCTCAGTTCCCAGTCAAATTAAACTAAATTATGGGAAAACCTTTCCTTGGATTTTAGTTCATATTGCCATTTATTAGGTTGAAAAACCATCAGAGGCAACCTGTGCAGTCATACCTGTGCTACTGAGCCCTTCAGCACCTCCTGTGCCAGGTCCTGCACCTGCTGGTGCTGAGGAGCTTTGGGCTCTGCTCACTGAGTGGTCTCACTGTAAAATCCACATGGGAGTGGGGTGCTGCAGGCTCTGCGATTTGAATTGGGCTGTCTGGGGGTCTAAGCAGGGAAAATGCCCCATTTGCAGCCTCGTCTTCACACACTGGGGCCTGGGACGTGTGAATAGCACTCTGGGAGCTAGGCACAAACATGTTTTCTGTAGGAGGCAGGTATCCATGGCCAGAATGGTGCTAAAAAGTGTTTGTTCAGCCAGGCAAGGCAGGCTCTCTAAATCATCTTTGTTTCACAGCATAATGTAGTATTTTGATTTTTAATGAAAACACAATGGGTTAATGTTACTTAAAATGCATTTAGGATAAAGGCTGCATATGAAACAATGTCGAACTGAACAAAAAATAAAAATCATCATAAACTCCAGCTTTCTCTCAGAAATATTGCACTGGATTTATTTAAGAAAGAAAGAGCCAATATTTTCTGTTTGGAGGATTTTAATGAATAAATGTTATTCCTATTTATTATTTACTACTTTCAAAATTTAATGAATAGTCCTGCTGATAATTTCTTTATTTCTATATTTATAGAATTACAGAATTTCATACATACTGAACTGTGTTATTATCTACACATGTTCCGCCTTTCTGTAAATACAGAAATTTGGTGTTTGCTAGTAGAACTATTCATTACAATTTGAAAGTGGATAAATAATGAATAGTAATGCCATTTCTTCATTAAAATTCTACAAAAGGGAAATACATACTCGTTATTCCTTTCATGAATTCGGCCCATTGAAGGTTCATAAATAATTGTGCTTCACAATTGTGTCTAATTAGCAGTGAACTTAATCCAGTGCATCCAAAAGCCTGAAGCAAAGGGAGGGATTTTTTTGTTGTTGTTTTATTTCTCACTCTTAGTGGCGACTGCCTGATTTTTGAATGCACCTTTGCTGATAAGGCAAAACGATGCATCTTCAAAGATCAGTGTTACTTATATTTTTGTTTTGCCCCAGATTTCCTCTTTTAAGTGCTGGGTTCATAAACATTGTCCCCGTCGAACTTGAGGTTAGCTCAACAGGAGATCAGCAATTAGCAATACAGTGGCTAATAAATGAATCTCAAAAAATACTTCTCTACATCTAAGTTCTCCTAGAGTGCTTTTGTTCCCTAACATGAGCTTCCCTGCAGAGCTGTGCTTCTGCAGGAATGTCTCGCTATGAAAGAGCTGCTCCTGGAGCGAGCTCGAGCCGCTGCATCCGCTGTGGAAACACCCTCAAGGAAGGGTTGAGCAAACGGCACAAGGCTGGGTCCTCCCTGCCAGGGGGGACGGGGAGCGTTTCAGCACCTGGGAGAGTCACTGCTCTTCCTGTCCCTGCTCTGCCTTCAAAGTCAATACACAAAATAAGCTGATGGCTTTGTTAGCAGGTATTTCCCAACAACGTGCCCTGAAGAACTGCTAGGGAATGATTTATATTGAGTCTTCTCTTTTCTCTGTATAAACTATTTTACTGTGGAGCTACCTCCACTAAGTGTCCCATACTCCTCAGCTTCCACTGTCTCCAGTTTCTGTGATGTTTATCACATGCCTATAGAGCAGCTCACGTTGAGATTCTTCGACAGGCTTGATAAAAATCCTAAATATTGTCATTGTTTTCTTCTCCCCCAACTAGTCAGTCATCAGTAGTGCTGTTGACTTGGTTCTTTGTACATTTTCAAAGGAGCTGAACCTCATACTCCAACTGATTTGATGTTATCTGAATCTTAAACCATCGCCAGCTATGAAACATCTAAGTCTGTTATGAATAGTCATTTAAACAACCAGTACTTCTTTATGAGACACCAGCAGGTTATTTGATTATATTACAATCACATGTCTTGAAGTTGAATTTTACTGTTGCCAATGAAAAGCAGAGGAGAAGAAGAAGGAAAGGGAAATGAATCTTTGCTTTACTTAGTTTTCTTTGTATCTCATATGAGTCATAGAGTGAGGATACCAGACAATGTCTTTATTGAATTTATGCCATCAAACTATTTAACACAAAACCTGATATATTTTTAACTGACTTTGTCCTAGAAAACAAAGACAGACTCCAACAGATTTCTTAAGTGAAAGTCCCTAGTATCACAGTGTCAATAAAATAAATATATCTTTTGTTTTTCCTCCTTATTCTTTACAAAAAGCAAAGGAAGATCTAACGACAAATTCCTTGAGAGAACAAATTTAACTAAAATAACTCCATAGTCTCATCTTAGAATTATCTCAGCTCCTTCCAAATATAGAAAATAGAAAAATAAATGCTGTTCTGTCATCATATTTCACCCCTGAGAAATTCATATCCTCCAACAAACAAAACTATGAATTAAAATGATCTTTCAATACAACTGCTGGAGAAAGTTACCTAGGGAAGAGTCAGAGATTAGATATATGGACTGGTTTTTGTTCCTAGTTCTGCCACCAGACATACAGAATGACACTGGACAAATCAGGAATTTTTTAGGTACCTGTTCTCCCACAGCAAAATCCATAGCCATGAGTTAAATCCTGATGACTTATAAAATGCATCCAGAGAGTTAGGCACAGAGAATAATAAGTGAAAAGCTTTCTAATATAACATAAATCTAAAAAATGTACTCACCCTTGGGCATAATAAAATGGGCATAATAGTATTCTCCTACCTCACCGAGTGCTCTCAGCATACATTTCCAAATGCATAGATTCCTAAAGACTATAGAAATAGTTTTGGAGACTGTCCTATCGCATCACCCTGAAGAGACCCAGACTTTGCCTGTCCCTGGCACAAGGTGTGTGGTGGGGGCACACATCATGGAAAGCACTGATAGTTTATTGTTCTTACTGCTTCGACAGGTTTTTACCTGGGAATTTTCATCCATACATAATATTGCAGGAATCCAGTCTTATGAACTAGTCGGGATGAGAAAGTTTGTGTTTCCCCATGCTTTTCCCTTGTGTCTCACACCACAGGTTTTTTATGTCTGGGAATTATCTCGAGGACCTCGGAAACCAGAATTCAGCAATTCTGATTCGGTGTTTGTCTTTCTGTCAGGTCCCTGAGCAAAAATGTTGACTAAATGCTTGTCCATGTCTAAATTCTCAGAGCAAGAATGTGTAACTCTTCCCTTACATGTTCTTTGTGCCCACAGGCTCACAGAGCAACGCGGTGAGAGACCTGCAGAAGTGATTTCCCATCTGAGCACGCTGTGACCTGGATGCACATGCAGGGATATTGTTACAATTTCTGCAACCTAGGTGCAGAGGTTTGGAAATATGCCCCCAGTGACCAGTCATTAGTGAAACTGAAATGAGGACAGCATCATGTAAGAGGTTTTCTGAATGCCTTGAAATATACTCAGCATATTTTAAATGGCTTTAATTCTACAGTACTTTTAATATAACCCTTTAAACATGAGGGAACACAAAGGGAAGGTTAATTGGAATGGCTAATTAAACATAGTGAAGTTAAAGAACTGGAACACTGGGATTTTGTTTTGATATTTAGCAACATCTCATAACCCTAAGGACATTGATTTAGCCTAAGGTCTGGTATCTTTATAAATTGCAACATAGCCTGGAGACCCAAAGGAGAGACAAAAGGGTTGAGTGCTTGTAACAACAGATTCCCAAAGGAGGACTAATAACAATTATAACCAACATGATTATTTGCATTAGTTAAAAAATAAATCCATCTCTCAGGTTTTAGTCATTTTGTACTGATCAGCTAGAGATGAAAACAGTAAGTGAAAATCTGCAACAAAAGCACACCCAATCCCAGGATCCGGAGGACAGGAATTCATATCTCGTGACTCTCTCTTGTGGATCTGCAGCCACAATATACATTTTTCCTGGACAGTCCTGGAGCAATTCAAACCATTTCCCAAATCTATCAATGAATAATAACAAAATAGTGCTTTTCTAGACTTTTCTAGTCTTCTTCACCAATCTTAGAATAACTTATAGCTAAGAAAACAAATAAAAATGTCCAAGTTATAGTTGGCAGAAGGAAATACAAAAGAGGTGATTTCGTGTCCAAACCTGCTCATCACCATTGAAAAGTACCTGTTCCTTGTGCTCTGCTGTGCTGATATGCCAGAGGCAAATCCTGTAGGGCAGAAAGTGCCAAAGAGCATGGAAGTGAGAAAGCGCGGAGGAACACCAGTAAGATCCTAAACCTTATGGTTTTATTTGTTCTGGGAGCAGGGTCTCATCTGCACACTGCATGGTAGAGGAACATGTACAGGAGTGACAGAAACCTGCATGGCTGATATCGCAGACTCATAGAATATTGAGGCATGGGAGGGATCTCAAGGATCGTTGAGTCCTAACCCTGCCCTGCCATGGGCAGGGACACCTCCACCAGACGAGGCAGTCAATGCCTTACCCAACCTGGCCTTGAGCACTGCCAGGCTTGGAGCACCCACAACCTCCCTGGGCAACCTGGCAATATGTGTCACATTATTAAACTGGAAGAGCAAAAAAAAGCTGTTGAACCTCTGAAGCCTTTGCTCAGTGAGTTCCATTCCATGAGAGCTGACCTTACTACACAAAATAAACCTTTGCCTTAACAAAGGTATCCAGATGGCCTTGGAGACACAGCTACAGGCTGCTAAATACTGAGAACAAATCAATGGAGTTGTTTGGGGGGTTGGTGGCGGTTTGTTTGGTTTCAGTTTTGCATTTTTTTTGCTTAGGGTTGTCTTCCACACAATTATCACACGAACATGAAGAGCTGGATGTTTTCTATAAGCGTTTTCCTTTCTTAGCTCACAGAGAAGTTCCCACAGCAGTGCACAGTTGGCTCAGAGTTGTTTACCTTCCCCATTTCTGAATCACCACTCAGCTGCTGCGGTCTCGTAACGGTGCGCGGATTACAATGTCTGCCGGAAAACATGATGTCTCAGCCTTAGCAATGGTGCCAAGGGAATTGAGAGCACTCCTAAGGATTAAAGCGAGATCCCAGCTGTACTTACATTACCTGAGCACTCGGCATGAGGAGGAGTCAGTGTCTCTGTAACTATTAGTCACATGGCTGATGCAAAAGTGCATAATCTTTTCAGGAATGCTGACTTCTATTAATTTAAGGATACCATAATCAAATTACTAGAATATTAATGGCATAGATGCATAGAAGATTAATGAACTATATGAGTGTGTTGTTTTAGTTTAGTAGCTGGACTGAAGGAAAAGCAAGCAGAAATACAGCGTGCATTTATAAAACCTCCAGTAACTAAGCCCCAAGAAATTACCTGCCACATGCTACACACATAGCCCAAAAACAAGATGTATCTATTTTGCCCAGACTCAGAATGATGACTAGGTTACAGTTAATTGTTTGAACAGGACAAAAAGGTCTGAATGAGTTTGTTTCTAAACTAGGCAAGTGGTGGAAAAGGAAATATTTAAGCAAATTTTATCATGATGAGCAACCTTAAAGCCAACATGGTCCTGCCAAGTTCCTGTTATGATTGTCTCCTTCTCTGAACAGCAGCTCTGGGGTGCCATTACACCACACCAGGGACTGTGCACCTGGCTGGCAAGTAGAGCCAGGGGCTCCTCCTTGCCCATCAGCATTACCACGTTCCCCCAGCGACTGACTTTTTCTCTGCGTGGCTTTGGGGTGTTCCTGGAATTACTCTTGTAACCCTGCTGTCTTTCCAAAGGCCTTCAGCTTCAGGCAGAAGTAGCCCAAGAACAGGTGGGCAAACATAGGCTCCAGTTGTAGGTTAAGTGCTTGCCTCAGATGTCCTCGCACCTCGGGGACTGCAAATGCCAGTTTATGGCCACGCGCTTGTTTTTATTGTGCAAACACTGGCCTGGATCCTCCCAGCTGCCCCCTGAGCCAGCACACACCTCCCCTTTCCTCCCCAGTCCCGTGCGTGGCACTGCTGCTCATGGAGAACACAAGGAAATCCACATGGGGTTTTGGGAACTTGAAGAATACTTGGATTTCGGTCATATCTGTCAGGCTTGGCACCATCTCTCCAAAGACTACCTACATTTAGATACATAATTCCATTCTCATGAATATAGAGGCAACATTAAATGACTGTGTAAAGCTCTGATCCAGCTCTGAAACAATTTGCAGCAAAAGATGTTCAGGCACCAGATAAATCTACAAATCCACTGCTTTCATTAATAGCTACAGAATGCTCGAGAGCAGAAGAGGCCTTTATGCACTATATGAAATATTAAACTGGAAACATATTGCCAATAATCAAATATTATGCTCGGAGGAATCTAAATGCAGTCTGAGAATTTGGAACTTACTGCTGAGATAGCAAATAGTTTGTTCTTTATTTCCAAAGGTCTTGCAAAGTTTCATCCTTGCTTTGCAAAAATATCTGAGAGAAATGTGAATCCTTCCTGAAAAATCCAGCAGCAAAGGACCACTTCCCAGCTGTCTTTGTTGCCTATTTAGAAAAATAGAAAATGGTTTCACAATGATTGGTTTCACTTTAATTCCCTCCCCCCCCCAATTTCATCAGGAGGAGATTCTGCTCCTAAAAGGGTGGTGTAAGCCCAGAACTACTCTGCTGACTTCACAGAGGCGTAAATGAGAACAGAACAGAGACAATTGCTTTTAAATGGATTAATCAGAGCAAGTTAAATAAAAAGCAGAAAATTCTGTCCCCGTTTTATATTCAGGTCAGAATTTGGGGATTTGTTCTCCTCATTTGCCAGTGTTTCAGAACTAGGAAATAATATCTGAGAATTCTTTTTTCTTTCTTGACAAAGAGCGCTAGTCAAAAATTGGGAACCAGATGGCTGCTTATATATTTCTTTTTTTTTTTATTTACTGCAATACTAAAGCCACCATAAAAAAGCAAAGTTGAACAGACAGAGCTAATAATATAATCATTCAAAACACCTGCAAACAGTGCAGATGGGCAATTTCTGTCTGCAAAATCATCAGTGAAAGACCGCCTTCCCATATGGGCAAATCTAGCTGCCTTAGAGCTTCCTAAGCTCTGTCCCTTACCTTAAGAAAACCTGCATTGAGCATATGCAGTCTTTTTATAGCAGAGCAGAAGTGTCTGTATCTGCCTGTTTATTTTAGTTAAATATAACTTACAGCACTTATAGCCCTCTATCAGTGTATTCCATTTGCCCGTTGAATGTCCCAAAAGGGCAGAAACCCTGAAGTAGTAAAGCAAACAGCTTTTATTCAGGCAGAACGTTTACAATTGTTAATGTATATTAATGAACCCCAAACACACAAGTTTTATTCCTTTCCGTAAGCAGTTACAGTACCGAGGTTGATGTTGCTGGGGTGTGTGAGCACAGAGGTGTGAGCACATATGTATGTCTCATGTGTGGGCATGTGTTTAATATTGGGTTATGAAATTATTTCCCCCTTATTAAAAAAACACCCCTCCCTCTGGGATCCTTTCGGCATGTCATCTCCAGTGCCAGCGTAGGCTGGAAGATGGGGAGGGATGAGACCTGGGGTGTTCTGGAGCTGGTGCTGCCATTGATCCCCAACAGGATGGGCTGATTCTGTGCTTTTCACAATCTTTCTCGCTGCCCAGCTCCTGGTCACCAGTTCAGGCCTGGCTGGTGGGAGCTCCCCAGTCTAACGGGAACCCAAACCCCTGTGGAATGATCTGCAAACTGCCCCTGTGGCCCTGAGTTCCTCATGCCACCCTGGCACACTCATCGAGGTGAAACACTCACCCCCATGTAGTATTTTTGAGTGAACATCGCTAAGGAAATTCACCACCTAAACGTCAGTGTTTTACATGAAAGTTTTATCCACAAATTTGATTCTCCTTCAGGATACAGGATGTTGGAAAAAAAAAAAGTGCAATTAAATGCTGAAAATGAAAGTAGAGCAAAGCAAGGATGTTCCAAGCCAAGCAAATCATCTGCAATACTACTTTATTCAATGAATTCACTCTCTGTTGTGTCTTTGCTCTTACAACACATAAAGAAACCACAGACCTAACACTTTTTTTTTTTAATACTAGCTGTAGACAAAAATAGACAGCTTAACTACATTTTTACTCTGCTGTTCTTGTTAGGTGTGGGCACCCACACAAACTGCTAAATAAAAAATATTTCTTGTTCCAGAATACATAAATTCACTTTGAAATTCCCTGTTGTTCCTTAAAAAATTTGGTTTTTATGTATTTATTCTGCCCAGAGTGATCTCAAAAGCAAGTCCAGCTGAAGCACAAATGGTCAGGAAATCACTACAATGATTTTTGTGATTTTTTTTTGGTTTTTTTGTTTTTTTTTTACCTCTTCAAAACCCACCTTAAAATGACAGCACTGGTGAGTGTCCATAGGCAGGACATCACAGATGGGGGGGTGACTGCAGCTCTCGCTGAGGCAGTGACCTTCTCCAGGCGTTTTCCGCATTCAGGGTCCACGCATGAAGTCTCTCTGGAAGGAGCTCATTGCTGTGACAGGGCCTTAAATTTCATTTTCTTCAAATGTGTGCACAACTTTGAAATTTGCTTTGTATAAATACTTCCTGGCAGTGAAATGCAACTTCTCAAATAGCCAGTGAAAGAACGCAAAAGGAGCAGAAACCGGGCCACAAGGAATGCAAACATTCACAGAAAATATTGTACATTATGTACCTAGTTCTGGTGAACATCATCATTAGGCTATTTCACCCAGATGCACAGCATTAGCAGCTCATGTTGGTGCTTTAACAAAACTATTAAAAAGGGAATGTCATAGGAAGGGAAGCAGGGGGGAACCCAGGTAGAGAGAAACCTCATTTCTGCATTGTATATGAATATAATCCTCCAGAAAAGCCAAATCTGCTCTCCTTGCAAGAGCTTGGGAGACTACAGCTTTTACAATGCCAGTTCATGTAGGAGGAAAAAAAAGATGTAAAGCCTTTGCCAGGGCTTCCTATAGCGCAGTAGCTCCATTATTATTATTAAGCATCTTCCTTTCAAAGTTTCCTGTATTTCCTAAATGTAACAATAATTTTAATAATTACAAACCCAAGAATACTACTTCTATGGCCAACTGTGTTCCCTGTTTTCCTCCAAGCTAAAGCTCTGCTTTCATGTAATACATAAAAGAGCAATATTGCTCTGATGAACTAAGACACATGAAATATCTAATTAACATTAAAATATTGTCTCTTGTCATTAGCTTCATTTGCACTTTAAGTGTCAGTTCTTGAGAGAGAAGTTCAGAAGCAATGACCTGGCCCTTGAATGAAAAAAAAAAAAAAATAAAGCAAAGAAGCAAGGCAGAAAAAAGAAAGAAATGCAGTGTGGGACACCATGTTCCATACACAGAGCTGCTTTCCTGGGTACTCGGGCTCAAAGCAGGGTTCTCCATAAATAAGAGAAACACTTTTGTCTCTTCTTTTTGTTTTTCCACTAGTCACCCTCCTCCAGACTTCTACAGAGGAATGACTTGTGGCCATGAGAGGAGCAGGGGCTGATGGGGTGGCACCCATCTCATCCCTTTCCCTGCACACCCACTTGCCCAGCATCAGCGGCTGTGGCTCAGGCAGCCTGGCCAGGCTTTTCTGCTCTGGCTGAGAGCTGGTCCTGAGAGCTGCACTCACCACCTGAAAGTGCCTTGGCCAGGCCACCGACTGGGTGGCACCTTTGGGGGGAAGACATCCTGAGAATCTGCCCTTGGGTCACAAAAACTAAACCCTCTTATTGGCAAATAAGCCAGCTTGACAACCCTAATTAATTTATTCCAACAGATAACCTTTTGTGATGGTCCTGATGGGAGCAGGAAGGCAAGGGAAGATCATTACTTCCATTTCAAACTGACCAGTTTGTTAATCAGGTTTTGATTATTTATGTTGCTAGGAGGTTTATGCCAAATGAGAACTGTGTTTGTTTGTTTATTTATTTATTTATTTGCTCGTTTGTGTGTTTGTTTTGTACCTGGCACTGAAACATGACAGATCCCTTCACAGCACACGTTTATCACAACATCAGGGCACAAGCCTCACAAAACAGCATGGAAGTGGATGTGGACACTTTCCAGCCTGACAACTCGAGGTCAGGTGGAGTTGCACGTTCAGGGCTGGATTTTTTGGCTCTCCCGGACTGTGGGAAGTTTCTCTCATTAGAGGGGAGAGCTTAGCTGAGATACTTGGAGCAGACGCTCGCCTCCAGCCGCCAGCAATTAACGTGTGCTCAGACAGGGGTGTTTATCTCTGGTCCGTGTCTGGTAACAACTTTTTAAATTAAAATCTTGGGGTCTTAAGCAAGCAGAGAATTTTTACTGTGAAATGAAGGACGAATATAATTTCTACAATACAGCACCAATGCCATAAACAAAACAAACTTTCCTCCCTTCATCCCCTTAGAAAGACCCACTAATTCATTTGGAGTGTGATTACTTTTTTCTTTGTTCTCAGATTGGCTAGTGCAATCTATTAATAGCTCTACAAATTACTCCTATTTTTGGTCTTCCCTCTGCTTGGAAGGCAGGAGTTCTGAGAAAAAAACAGTGTCCTGTCCCCATTTCCTTGACCAGGAGAGTTCCCATCTGCTGGGGCTGGGGTGAGCTGCCTTTTGGGGTGTGCAGCCCCCTGCACCAGCCAGGGACTGCCACCCTTTCCTTCCCAGAGCCGGAGGAGAGTGGTCCCTGCTGCTGCTTGGGGCAAGGGAGAGCAGGAGAAAATCCACACGTTTCATTGGAAACACTCTTCTTCCACAATTTGTAATTTCTGTGTGCTTTCTCTTGTGCCTAGCCACCACGATTAAATGCCAAAACATGTAAAACTAATTGTGTCCAGGTAACTCCCTTAGTCAGCACACCTCGTGGCTGCATTGCTGTTATTCCTTGCCATTTGTAGGTCAGGATCTAATGGATGGGCTCTACAGGCCTGCATATTTCTTTTTGGAGTTCATTAAAGCCTGAAGCAATTGCACCTTAACATTTCCATGCAATTGCAAATTTGACCTCTGGCAACGGGCCTTGCGAATCGATTCATTTCCAAACCAGTTATGATTTGTCGACACGGAGAAGTTTTGGTGGGGGGAGTGCCCACCTCCGAGCCAGCTGCAAGAGACAGCTCCAGAGCAGGGCTTTGCCTGAGCCACAAGGACAAATGGAAACCAGGAGACAGTTCTGACACTTATTAAAAGCAGTTAATTATCTAAGAGACATCAAGTTTTTCACGTTAAAAATTGATGGCAAAACAACCGAACACACCCTATGTTTGGTTAACACCTAAAATTTGACTTTGACCCTCTGGTGCCAAAGCAAAGAAATTCACAGTTAAAGCTTCATGTCTGGGCAATACCCTGTGTCTAACTCACACTGTTTTTACAAAGGGTCTGTGCACAATTTTAAGTGCCATATGTCCAGGGTAAGGGAGAAAAACAACAACAAAAATATAAATATCTACTTCTATTTTTTCTTTAATAATACCGGGATTAAAATCTTTTAGAACATAATCTAGAGTAATGACTGTGTCTGATTATAGGTTTTCGTTTTCCCTGGAGGTTCAGTTAATACTCTTTTAAACTATTATAACATGAGTTAAAGGTTGTTGAGCTTTGTTTCTTTTTTTTTTTTTTTTTTAATTATCCATTGAAATATATTAAGTTTGTGGAACAGAGACTCCTAAATCAATGCTGGTAGCACAACTAAGGTGCAAGTGGCATATTTAAGGGATTTCCTTGGTTACAAATAATTAAAATTAGGTATTTTTACATTTTTAAACTGAAAAGTTCACTTCTCTTGATGTCCTGATTGCAAGTGTCTGTAAGTGCAAACATGTAAACTGAACAGGAAATTGCATTTATTTTTGGGTATAGCATAGCTGAAAATCTGCCTCAACCACAGAGCAGAACCAGACTGGGAACAACTACAAGAGGAGGTCATAAGTTTGGAAAGACTCTTGATCTTAAAAATCTTTTTTATCACTGCTCTAAATATGTGAAGATTCAGCTTTCAGCTGCAGGGATCTGCTGTATTTTTGCATGATGGACTAATGGTGTCTTTACTACAAGATGGCAATCTGTGTGTAGGTGCTCACAAAAGGTGGTTATCTCAGGAAACTTCCTCTAGCACAGTACCAGAGAGGCTATCCAAAATACAGATATAATCTGATTAAGATTTTATTAGTTAAAACTAATACCTTAACACCCTCCAGAAAGCAGCCAGCTGCACATGCATCATTCACCCTTCTTCCAGTGTCCCCCAAGAAGTACTTTACTCCTCACTGTTAAAAGAAACAATGACAGTGCATTACTCCCCTCCTCACATGTATTTCTCAGTGCCCTGCCTTCAGTTTCTCAGGCCTTAAAGTATAATCCCACCAACGGCTTCCAAAAATTTGAGATGTGTTGAGCAACAGCAGATAAAAATTTAATAAATTCATATACCTATTTCTAAAACATTCACTATGTCTGCATTTTGCCAACCAAACAAGCTCCCCAAATGAAACTTTTGCCCTTTATATGCTTGTTCCAGGACAATAAATCTAGTTTCACATGACTGAGTAAAATAGTTAATCAAGAGAAACTTCCTTTAATGTGTGGCCATGACAGCATTACAATTTAGTTAAAAATGATAAAGGCGAGCCTTGGTCCAGGTCTGTGAAACCACAGTGAGATCTATCCGCCCTGATCCACAGGAAAATTATCAGCACTGTGGCTTTTGTTAAGTCTTTTCATGCAAGATGTCATTTTTCAGGAATGTACAGTAGTTATCTTGTAGTGAACGCAAACAAAGTTATGAAGTCTACAAATTAAAGTAAAGATGAATATCCTGTTCTTAGGCTAATATAATATACATCATTCTATATTTCCATATCAAAATTTCATCTATTTTAATATAAAATAATTATACCAGATAGGATTTCCATCTCAGACCCTGACAAATGTCTTATTGCTACACAAGGCAGCACCTCTGCTGCTCCTCACCACCCTTCTTAGAGTGAAAGGAAATGAACCCTGGCAGCTGCTGGGACCTGGGCCCTTCACAGGCTATCCTTCAGTGGCTTTCAAATTAGTGCATGGCAGCTCGTGGGTACAAAAACATTGCTTACATGAGATTCTCTCAATATCCACCCTGGTTGCTTTTCACTCTCCTCATACCCAGTGTGCAGTTTTTCTGTGATAGTCCTGAATGGGGACCTGATGAGGAGATGCTCCTAACTCACTCCTCATTCAGAGGAGCAAAGAGAAACTCCTCTGCACCGTCAGCTGGGCCTCTCTCCTCCAAAAGCTTCTGGGATGGCAAAGAATCACTGGCATGGAACGGAGGCAAGACTCCTCACCGCAATTAAAACTGTAGCTGCACTAGCACAAAAGAAGTGTTGCCCTTTCTGTGAACATGTTGTTCTGCCGCTTCTGGGAGCTCCTGGCTGCGGACCAGTGGAGATTTGGGTGCATACACGGAGCATGATGCAGTGCCATGAAATCCTGGCACCGTATCCCTGAAGCCCTGGAAGCATCACAGCAATCTCAGCAGGGCAGTCCGCTTTGGCGAGATTCCTGGATGCTGCACTGACACTGCAGATACTGTGATGCCTCACTTGCAAAACTTGCTTGTTGGGAGCTGTCCTGGGATCCTCACAAAATGCTCCTAGGGCTTGCTGAGGTGTGTTTTACACAAAAAAAAATCACCATGTTTTGCAAAATCTAAGCTTTGGACATTTTACAGCAAGAAAACTCAATTATGCAGTAACACCAGCAATATGTGGAGGACAGCAGCATCCAAATTCCTGCTGTCCTTTTGCTACTCTTATCATTTTGTATCAGGTTTGTGTGGCAAGGGCGGGTTCCAGGCTGGCTTCTGTGGGAGACTGCCAGAAGCTTCCCCTGTGTCCGACGGAGCCGATGCCAGCAGCTCCGAGAGGGAGCCACGGCTGGTCAAGGCTGAGCCCTCAGCGATGGTGGCAGCGCTGCAGCTGGGGACAGGAGTGAGAACATGTGAGAGAAGCAATGCTGCAGCCACCAAGCCAGTGAGGAAGGAGGAGCAGGACCTGCTCCAGGTGCCAGAGCAGAGATTCCCCGGCTGCTCATGGTGCAGACCATGGTGAGGCAGCGGTGCCGCTGAGGCCCATGGAGATCCACAGGGGAGCAGAGATCCCCCTGCCGCCTGGGGAGGACCCCACGCTGGAGCAGGGGGATGCCCAAAGGAGGCTGTGACCCTGTAGGAAGACCAGCCTGGAGAAGCTCCTGGCAGGACCTGTGGTCCCACAGAGAGAGAAGCCCACGCTACAGCAGGTTTGCTGACAGGACTTGTGACAGCAGCTCTTCCTGAAGGACTGCACCTTGGTGGAGAGGCCCACACGAACACACTGCTCCTGAGGGGCTGGACCTTGTCGGAGAGTCTGTACCTGAAGGACTGCAGCTTGGGGGAGAGACCCACATGAAAACTCTGCTCCTGAAGGACTGCGCCTTCTGGGAGAGACCCTCACTGAACCGTCTGCTCCTGAAGGACTGCGCCTTCTGGGAGAGACCCTCACTGAACCGTCTGCTCCTGAAGGACTGCGCCTTCTGGGAGAGACCCTCACTGAACCGTCTGCTCCTGAAGGACTGCGCCTTCTGGGAGAGACCCTCACTGAACCGTCTGCTCCTGAAGGACTGCGCCTTCTGGGAGAGACCCTCACTGAACCGTCTGCTCCTGAAGGACTGCGCCTTCTGGGAGAGACCCTCACTGAACCGTCTGCTCCTGAAGGACTGCGCCTTCTGGGAGAGACCCTCACTGAACCGTCTGCTCCTGAAGGACTGCGCCTTCTGGGAGAGACCCTCACTGAACCGTCTGCTCCTGAAGGACTGCGCCTTCTGGGAGAGACCCTCACTGAACCGTCTGCTCCTGAAGGACTGCGCCTTCTGGGAGAGACCCTCACTGAACCGTCTGCTCCTGAAGGACTGCGCCTTCTGGGAGAGACCCTCACTGAACAGTCTGCTCCTGAAGGACTGTGCTCTGTAGGAGGCGCCCAAGCTGGAGCAGTTCATGTAACACTGCAGCCCGTGGGAAGGACGGATGGAAGAGTTCGTGGAGTAGTGTCACCCATGGGAGGATCCCATCCTGGAGCAGGGGAAACGTGTGAAGACTTCTCTTCCTGAGGCGAAAGGAGTGGCAGAGACAATGTGTGATGAACTGACCACAGCCCCTTTCCCTGTCCCCCTGGTTGTTGGTACAGGAAGAGATAAAGAAAATCTGGAGTAAAGTTAAGCCTGGGAAGAAGGGAGGGGTGGGAAACGTGCTTTTAAGACTTGGCTCTATTTCTCATTATCTGACTCTGATTTGATTGGTAAAAAATTTTTTTTTTGCAAGTTGAGTCTGTTTTGCCCTTGACAGTAATGAATGAGTGATTGCTCCCTCTCCTTATCTTGACCCATGAGCCTTTCTTTATATTTTCCCTTCCCTGTGCAGCTGAGGAGGGGAGTGACAGCCTGGCCTTGATGGGCACCTGGTCTGTCCCCCCAGGGTCAACCCACCTCACATTTGTAAAATGGATATATCTGTTATCACCCACATCAAAGGCAACATGTGGGGCAGCAGAGGGATACAGAGACACTTAATAACTGTAGAGTGGTGACAATACAGGCATGGTGTTAGGAAACAATGAAGTATTACTTTGGCAGGTGAATAATTTGTGCCTCAAAGCCATTGTGAGCAGGAAGTGACCTCTTGTGTCAGTTCAGCTACCTCTGTCCACTGGGCTCTAAATGTCACGTAAATAAATAAAGAAATGACAGGTAGAGTATTTTTAAATTTTTAAATTTCAGAAAATTCCCATGGAAGTGAATCGCACAGTTCAATCACACCTTGAGCAAAGGCAACACTCCCTTTTACCTGCCCACTACCCAGCTGGTTCTAATGAGAGCATTTAGAGGCTACGTGCAGAACAGCAACTCATTCATCTTCAATCACTATTTTGAGTTTTTCTAGTACTCAATCTCTTCCTCTGCAGGATGAACCCTCAAGTGCTCAGCACTTGAAGTGCTGTTTCCAAAGGCAGCACAAATCCGCTGCTGCCTGCAGGATGTGGCTGTGACATTGGTCCCCAAGAGAAAGCACCAAGTCATGAAGAGAAGTAAAGTCAGTGCTCCTGTCTCTGAAGGAAATAACTAACTCGCTGTCATGTCACTAGCAAAATCTGAAGGGACTGTGATTTGAGGAGTGGATTTCTGCGTACCCTGCTTTGCCAGTACACAGTATTTCTGTCTTTCTTTTTTATTAACAACAACTAAATGAACCTCAAAAATTATCTGGACTGAATGACAACAAAACAAACTAAAATTAGTAACAGCATACTCATTGCCTAGGGCAGTGCTGAACTGATGGCTGATGTGATGGTGACAGACAAATCCTTATTCCCATTCTAAATTCTGTCTACTAAATAAATAAGTAATGCCATCAATAGCATTTCCAGCAATTGCATCCACCTCCTGCAACTTTTACACTATTATTGTATTGCTTGACTAACTCTGCAGCATAGCTGGGTACCTGGTCTGACTCAGAAGTAGCACCACAGCCAATAAACACATGACGAGAGACTGGACAAGTTAGTGTGAGGTATTTGATGGATAATATCCTATATTAGTCGTTAGTAGAGATCCAGTACTTGTCATGTCTTTTATTCTTCTACGCCAACCTTCTGTAGTGTGGAAATACTTTCTAGATATTCCTGATGTATCTCCTTGTTTCTCACCTGTTTTTTTTTTTTTCATATCAGCCCTGATAACAAAGAGAGAAAAAAAAAAGTATCTGAATTGCAACCTATCTCAACAGAAAGACAAGCAACAAAAAAACCATAAATAGTCACATTAGAAATAGGTAGAAGATCTGGGAAAAAATATATCTGGATCTAGGCAAAATTATCTGTACCTTTCAAACTTTTTAGTCAGATAAGCTGAGTTGTCCTATTTCGGTTTCTTTTTTTATTTCTCAGTGACTGAAGCCATATTTTCCCATTTGTGTTTATTAGAAATCCCTTTTATAAGAACAGGATTGAATCTGAAGTGTTTGAACACAATGTGCTTCTCCCAGTAACATAAAAAATGCCCCTTGCCTGCCCTATTGCAGAGAGGCTTCAATACCACTTCCAAATCATCTCCTATTGCGCCAGAACAAAACCTACTATGCATTACATGACTGGATGTAAGTACTTCATAATTTTAGCAACTTTTTGAGTATTATCCATTTAACTTTCCCTCTGACACCTCTGCTTTTCTCTGGTTTCATTGGTACCAGCATGGTTCGTCCTGGGGATTGCTCACGGAGGAGCAGGAGAGCTGAGAGCCAGTCCCACAGCTTGGCTGTGCTCCCTCTTGCTCATCATCCATCAGGATGCAGTGGTGGGATCTATCCCCAGATAAATATACCTCTAAGGTTCCCCTCATATAATTAGGCTACAGTATAGTCCCACTGGAGCATCTGATGAGTACAGACTCTCTCTCTGAGCTCCTTTCTACCGCTGGTAGTTCCTGGTGAGGTTTTCTGAAACCCCACAGCTCAGGTTTGAGGCTCTAAGGTATTGCAGCACTTCTTTTCCCAGACACTGAGCTAGGCACACTATCCGTGAAAAAGAGAGAGTCAAAATGAATAGATTCAAATCTTACAGAAAGTGATTTAAGTCCAGCACATGCTTTGTAGCATTTGTAACTTAGAAATAAGAAGTCTGATTTCCATGCAGATATGTGATGCCCCTTAGGCAATTCTTCATAAAATCATGTTATATTGTGGACAGAACAGAGTGTCCTATGATGGAAATGCACCAAGCTCATACCTTCTGAGTCTGACTTTCCTGGTGAGACTGGAAAATCATCACTGTGTTCTTTGTATGGCAACTTGGCTTTGTTTTCCTTTGTCCAGAGCTGCCCTCGAGTGCAACCATCCAACAAGGCTGGATGGCAGATACCTCTGTGGTGTGTGTTCATAACATTTACAGCATCAGAGACAACTCACCAGCTGTGTGTAGACTGTTTCCTCTGGCTACCAAGATTTTCAGGAAAGGCTAACAAGCCCCAAGGCCTTCGGCTCATGATGCCTTGCTTAGGACTATTGAAAGGAATCTAGCTGGTGTCCAGAATTTTTTGAGTGCACAAGGTTTTGGAGCTTTGCACAATCGGTTTACAGCATAACAAAACTCCCACTGGGAAAACTCACCAGGCTGCAAGGAGTCTGCGCGGTGTTAGACAATTTAGTGGCAGCATTAACCTCGCCATAAAAACATGAAGATCTTCATCTAGACACGCTTTTAACAGTTATAAAGATCTACAGCCCTTTCACAGTGGATAGAAATGTTGGGTTTGGGTCACAAAAGTCCTCAGCTGGATTAGACTCCAAGGTGGTGCTAAAGACATAAATACATACATACATATATATATGTACACACACACAATCCTCTTCTGCATCACTTTGCATGAGTGTTCTGAATCATTTGTTATGCAATGACCCTGCAGGAAATCCATGAGGGCCAAACAATTGATAATAAAGAAATAGAAAAACCACAAAACATATACCTTCTAGGAGGTAAGGAAGAGAGGAGAGCCATTGAGTAATTCACTGAATCAATTTATTTTGAGATTACATGAAAACTCCACTTAAAAACTGTGCTAAAGAAGACATCTCAATTGCACTTACTTGTACCCTTAACTTGGAGATACAGGAATAGTTTGAGATACAGAGTTCAGTTCCCAGTTGCACACAGAGATGATGCTTTCTGCTTTTACTAGTATCTTCATTACATTCTTGTGCAGCATGAGCTTATCTATTTATATGTACCTGTTTGGTCCAGGAAAAATAAGTTTTGGGTCGTGTTTGTTTAATTTAAAGGGAAATTAAAGGGCTCTAAAAACAATGAAATCAACAAAAATGAGATTAAGGAGGAGACCAGTTAGAAATTACTCTGCCAAAAGACACATAAATATGTCTGTATGTTTCAGTTAGGAACATTATTTTTTCCAGACAATGATATATTAAATAACAGATTTTGTAAACCTTCATGCTACTAAACTGCTTAATGCTAAGAAGTCAAATCGATAAGGTGCTTTTACTGGGCCTTCACTCCATTCCACAAACATAGCCAGATAGATTAAGGTGAAGGAATAAAAACATGCTATGAGGATGTCATTGCTGTGACTCATACCTGAGTGTCCCCAGAAATGAAGAGTTTGGAGGAGACAGTTGTCCTTGAAGCGCTGTCTTGGTGCTTCCCCAGGAACAGCTCTGGTGGAAGAAAGCCATGAGTGAGAAACACCAAAAGCTAAAATGGCATTGGGAAGCTTCTCCATGCATGGTCCTTGCTTATGGGCCTCAAGGGTTGCAGAGGTCCAGACTGCCCTCTCTGAACCAAAAAACCTTTGTTCTTTTCCTAGCAGAAAAAATTGGTTGAACCCACCCCATTCCTGATTCCCCTTTTGGAAGCATTGAACTTTTTGAGCCCTTATACCACTACTGACAAATGGCATTCAGGGAGTTTTACACATGGCAACCGGAGGGGTGACGAGGCACAAGTGGTCACTTGTGCATTGCAGTAGTTCTGAGATAGCCTAATCAATGCTTATTTGCTTTGATTCTTCCTAGTAGTGAGCAGAGGTTACATGGGCAGACCATTGAAACAATCAAATATGGATTTAGGCATAGAATTTTGAAGATTTGTGACTTTATATTGGCCAACAACAGAAATAAACTGCAATTATTTTGATATTTGTGATGGTTGTATTAGTACTAGCAATATTTAAGGTTAAATTCAGAAGATGTTGTGTCTGTTGCTGAAATAAAAGGGTCTTTCCTGTCTTTGTGTTGTATTTCATTACAATGTATGATTACCTGTCCGGAAGGGATCTCTTGTAAGGGAGCAAGAGCTATTGTCAGATTAACTAGGGCCATATGTCTGCAGCATAAATCCATATAATGGAGGGAGTCACGTACATGGGAGGGTGGATGGATCCCCCAAGAAGAAACTGAGAGTGAGAATAGCTGCTGAGCTGGAAATCCAAGAGCCTTTTTACCCGCTGAAGTCTTAGACTGTTTGATAACAGAGCATTTGAGTTTGCATTTCAGCAGAAGCAGGCTCGGTGTCATGCTTTTGGGTCTGGATCCTGCAGAGTGATGCAACAGTCCATGGCAATAGACTACTTTGTGGCAGTTTTAATCTGTAGGTTTTCACATGCTGTCAGGAAAGCTTGTGCATTGCACAGATTGTGTGTCAGGTCTGCACATCTCAGAGGGCTCTGATAGGAAATTTAGCATAACCAACATGCCCAGGAGAACCACTGGACAAAAATGGTGCCCGGGACGGCTGCAGTGCACACCTCAGAACCCTCTTTTTGGGGCAGACTACTCATAATGAAACTCTGCAGACAGGCTTGCCCTGAGAACTGCTCAGCCTCCAGGGCACGCCCTGGGAGTAGGCACTGCTCCTTGTCAAGGATCTGGCCCTGTCTAAACCAGGCTAATTATTAAGTCGTCTCCTTCCCATTAACTTGTGAGGAAAATTACCCTTCTGAGTTTGAATGACAGAACAGCATTAAGAGTATGCACCTTTTTTTTTTCTTAAATCAACCAAACAGAAAATTCACAATGAGGATGATCTTGTAATTACACACACGTCAGAACAGAGAGCATGATAGTTTGCTCAGATTTCTTTGAACGTTTCTTTAGAAAAATTTGGGAGGAGAGAGGGAGGGAAACATTCATTGTAAATCAACTTTGGCATGAAACTTTTGTACAAAGGTGCCCAACATGCATTACATCCTTTGTTCTGTGTTTTTCCTACATATAAAGCCTTGACAACCTGCTATTCTATGATTGATGCACTTATTTCTTCTAAAGTATCACTAACCAAGCATATCATTTTTATACAGTAAGTGTGTATTCAATTTCCTACAGTTTGACTGCTAAACAGGCTCAATGGTAAAACAAATATAGACTGCTGCAGTGCACTGTTCAGGGAGACCAATGGAAACTTTGGAATATTTTTTCATTTGTGTTCCCTTTGCTTTTAGTGGCAATGAAATCACAGCAGGGGCACATGCTAACTATCCATATTTTTATGAAAGTTGTACTGTCATTGGGTGAAGTCTCCAACTACTGCAGACTTTGTACAATGTTAATAGGAATATTATGATTCATATATTCTTGCACAATAAAGCAGAATGACATATCAGGTTTGCAGGCTCTCCTGACAAGGTATGAGGTATTTATCTGGGTTTGTACACCACGGGCTTATCAGCTGAGTATCTGAATGACTATTGACATCATTATCATTCATGTATTCATAAAATGTTTAGGGGTCTCCCAGTTACATTCTACGAAGTATGGAGTTGCTCCTTCTTAGTGTGAAAGAAAATATAAACTGAAAAAAAAAGAATTCAGACTCCTGTAGGCTTAGCATTGGATCCCTGGCACTCCTGGACCAGGCGGGAGGATAATGGATCTATGAGAATTCATGTATGTTTATGATGTACGAGGCATTTCAGCTGACATTGAATCAGGTCAGTGGGTCCATTGGACAGGATGCAATGTCAATGGAACTGTTATGTATTATTGATGTCAGTCACAGAATAGATAAAAACATTAGCAAAATAGCTTCCATTGCCATTTCTTTTTTTTTTTCCCCTCAAATGACAAAAGGCACCAGTCTTTATTAAACACAAGAGGCCTGCAATGTTTCTGATTCTCAAACAGTTTTGACTTGGAGCAAATTTAGGAAATTAGAATATACTGACAAAACAATATTTTTATATGAGAAGAATGGCTTAAATTCTTTCATTTATATTTTCATTCATGGAACAAGTTTTCCCTGCAAAAGAGAAATCTGCTTGCTCTTGGTCCATCCATTTCTGCAAATTGTTAGGTACATCAGTCTTTTATTCCCTACATTTTTGCTTATCTCTAGGTTATGTATTACTAAACGAATGAATCTATAGGAATAATTTTTATTTACATAGAAAGCAACTTTAAACTGCCTGGTCTGTGACACTGAAGCACATATTAGGACTTCTTCACACTGCCAAAGACGTGAAAAGACCATCAAGCAAATCATACCCAATGGACTACACAGATACTTAAAGTAAGAGGACATGTAAAAACTAAAATCTTTCTACATGGATTATACCCATTTTACCCAACATTTTACCTTCATATTAGGCATTTGCTCCCTAGACGTGCAAACCACTTAGGCTGCTGCCACAACTGACCCATTCCTAAGTTAGCATCCTTAAACCCCACCAAAATCTGAGCTGCAGTTTAAACACCACATTAAGAATAGGTATGTATGAATAAATATTTACAGGATTTAACACCTTATGAGGAGGGAAATAAGCACAATGGGGCATGCCACCCAAAAACTATAGACAGTTTCTTGGCATTCCAGATTATCCCAAACCCTTTAGTGACATTTTAAAACTTTAAGCAAGTAAGTAACACCATAAATTTCAACAGGCCCCTGTGTGCTGAAATACAAGCACTTAAATGTTGCACAGCTTCAAAGCATGAACCACACACTTGCATTTGCCAATTAGGTCCATAAAGGGATAGGAAAGGTATTTACCTAATTTACATGCTCAGAGCTCTTTTGTGCTCGTATCTTTCTTGGGCCCATCTGAGATTTACACCTTTGCTCCTGCACCCATAGAAGACAGCTTCATTCAGAGCAAAATTCAGCAAAATTAAAAATTTAATTTTAGTAAAGATTATGATCTCAAACAAATATGATGAAGCTAAAGGAAATGCATTCCAAAAATGATGTGTCTCTTTGCTTGTTCCTGTCTAATGAACGGTTTCTCTGATCCTTTGCTATGGCAAAGATTTGTCCTATTGCTTGATTTCACCATTATGTTCAGAATGCCCTGTGCCAATTGGGCACAAAACCCCCCCAGGAATTCCAATGCTAGACATTTCAGCCCTTCTCAGTAAACTGGCCTCACCTCTGAAACTGCAGGAACTTACAAAGTAAGGAGTTCTAATAATGACACAACCTGATTGAGACTTTGTTGATTTTCATAATAATCCTATTTAAAAAATATTTTTCTTGCACCCATCCCCTGCAACTTTTCTTTGCTTCCCAGTTCTTTGATTGGAACTAGGAATGCTTATATGGTCATTAAAACTGAATGTATACTGAAATTGTTGGCAAAGATAGGCTACCACTATACATAAGTGTTATCTTCAGAAGTGAAAGCAGAGTAATAATCTTTCTTTCCTCCTTCCCAAAGAGATACCATTAATTAGGAATTCTTTGATCCCACTGTCCCTGAGCAGAGACTACTACAGGAAAGGTCATCAGGCCCCTGGCACAAGTATTCAACCTCTTACATGTAAGTGGACCAGATTTTACAAAATATCGTGTCATTTCTCTGAATAATTTATTTGAATAGTTGCTGTACCCATCTTGGGTACCCAGCCTCTACCATTTATTTGATGTCAATTCCACAGTTCTCTCCTAGTTCCAAATCAGAAATAAACATCAGCCAAAAATCCTTCTTCAGGTTCACTGGTGGTGCAATGCTCTTGCTCCATTCCTGTGGTCCAAGTTGGATTTAAAGGACGCAACAGCCACAGGAAAGTGCAAGAGGCGGTTTTTGGTTTTACCTCATGCTCCTAACAATGCAGAAACCAAGCAAAACTACAGTGGGTGATTCTTCTGTGCATGTTTGAGACTGTCCCCTGGGTGGGTGAGAAAATGCCATTTTCCTCTGTCTCCCCTCTGCAGAGGTTCCCCACAGGCCCAGCAGGACAGGGTGAGCTCACCCTGCAGGAACCAGGCTGATCCCTCTGCCCCATAAGATGGCAGTGCAGTGAATATCATATGCACATTCCCCATGAATATAACTGTTTAACAAAGACTGCAAACTATTTGTTCCCTTTCCCAGGTCTTTCCTTCCCTGCTAGCAAGTGGCTGTTGCAGTTAATCTAAGGAGATTCCTCCTAGGCTCTCTTTTCTCACAAACCCTCTTGTGTTGTAAAACAGATAACTGAAAATTTTTATGGCCAGGTTCTTAAAATATTTTTAAACTTGTCCTTCCCTCCTGCCCCAAGCCTTTTGATGTGAAGAGAAAATCTCACACAGTGCCTACCCTTATCTCCCCAAGAGAAAACAAAGAGAGTTAAAGGCAAATGTCTTCTGCAGAGACTGCCTTTTCTGTGCAGCTCTCCCCACTGTGTGCCAAATAATGGCATCTGTTCCTGCTGTTCTTTAGTTCCCCCATCCAGCGTGTTTTCAACTTCCTGTGAAAATTTGTGGTTCTTAAATCCAAAGGTCATGTTTAACACTTAAGTTCAGTTTGGAAGGATTTGGATTTGTTTCTCATATTTTTTTTTTCCCTCAGCTCTCTCTTTTAAGAGTAGACAAAAGGCTTTCACCCTCTCTTTGCATTGCGTGTTTTACACACTCCGGCATACATCTCTGCAATTCGGGTTAATACTCTGCGAAATATCCACTCATGTATTGATAAGCATTAAAGGATTGCTCTTTCCATGCCTTCTGCCAAGGTTCAGTGTGTTGTTAGCAGCACAAGCTCCTCTCACACAGCCCTCACTGTGGGATCAGTCTGCAGTATATAGGAATTCCCTCTGTCAGGTCTACAAAACATTCAAGCTGCATGTAAACAAAGCCACATTTCTAAGCAGAGGTTCTTGGAGTGAATAGCTAAAATTCCACTCAGTTATGTATGATGGTTTTGTGCAAGAAGAGCTGAACCCAGATCACCTAATTAATTTTTCTTATTCGTTCAAGTTGGACTCAAACTGGGATATCAGAGCTCAAATGCCAGTGAGAAAACTGGCTTTCTGCATTTTACAGGAGGGAGGCTGAGTTGGTTTGATTATTGATGTATTGTAGACCTCTATTTATTCAGTATTTCCCTAAAATATAATTTTTAAATGTGCATATTTGTCAGCCGAATGGAGTCACTGAGAGATTTTGAGGCATAATTTTAGAGAGGCAGGCAGGGAATCAAAGGCAAATATATGACTTTTTACATCGACAGAAAGAAAAAAAAGGCCAAGATCTTCATAATTTCGTTTCTAAAATTAAGAAAAATTGTCCATGCCCATTACTGAACATTTATTTCTGTGCCGACGAACTGGGCTACTCTGCAGAGCACGGGGCGAGAGCCAGAGAACAGGATTTGGGGTTCACAGCCTGTGTCCACCACGCCTTCAGCCTGAGATTATCTTTTCTGTCTGAAAATTTTTCTGGCAAATACTACTTTACAGATAAAGGGAAAAAAATATCCTGAGTTGGGTAGGGATTTAGTGATGTCATTTTGAAAATGTTTTGTATGCTTCATTTCTGTTCATTTGAGAAAGGGAATAAACATCAGTTGTCTGGTGCTCTGTGCTGGCTCCCAAGATTTTCTCTGCCCTTGATTTACAGGAGTAGGCAGAAGCCTTCATGTCCTTTAGTCTGCACACCCTGTGGATCCGGCATGGTCTCTCCGTTTGGTCCGAGAATCAGATGCTATTTCTGGTCTGAAGACATTTGTTCTCAATTGCCTACACAGTTCAATAGGATTTTAAGGTACATTTGTTAGGGATTATAAAGCACCTAAAGATGTATCAAGTGGAAGAGTCAATACAAGATCAGGCTGTATTGTGTTACAGCGTGTTGCATTATGTGCTACGTCTCAATTCGCTGTTGGAAACCAGATGTGGCAGACAAGCCCAGCCTATTTTTTGAACATTTGTAGATATCTTTGAATTATGTCATCAGTGTTTAAAGATTTCCACAAAGATTTCAAGAAGTAGATTTTCTCAAGTCTTCCAATCACTATAAAAACCTCAAATTCGGGTGGGTAATTGAAACACTCTATCCCAATCCAAAAAATAATAAGTGTAAAAAGAACGCTTTCATCTTTCATTCGTAATATATACGGAGCATGGTATGAATTTGCTACCTGTAAGGTGTATTGAATTTTTAATCATCTATATATTTATGGTAAAGAGTAACACATTACTTCTAGCACACAAAAGCTTATGGCATACGATTATCCTTAATTAATGGGTAAGTGCAAAGCTTTATTATTCAATGAAACTGATTTATTATCTTAATTCTCCGATGTTCTGCTTCATGTTTCCATTGAAACCATTGTTTGCACCATGGTAACCAGTAACCACCATATGTACGTGATCCCTTTTACGACCTATACGTAATTAGATTTTATTATTTTCTTAAAGCTGAAGTGCTGCCTGTGCGAGCGGCCTGGCTGCCCGGCCCAGTAAACGAGGGCAGGCCGCTCGCCGCTTTGTTTCCGCGATAAGCGGGTTGTATTTAGCGTATCGTTAGAACCCCGTGTCTGTTTTTTCCCCGGCGGTCCTGCACGCGTCCCCGCTCTTCCTCTCCCAGCACGACGGCGCGCCCGCCTCGCCGTCCCTGTCTCCAGAGCCTGGCACAGCTAGTTAACTGAAAGGACGTGAGAGGAGCTGAAAGCCAGTGGGTGTCGGAGCTGCCTGGTGGAGAGATCCCCAGCTAATTGCTAGTCCTAACAGGCACAATTAGCCGCTACAAGCCCTTTGAGATGGCCCTGGGCTTCTCTCAGGTAACAGCCATCACTAGATAAAGGCTGAAATACGCTGCATTTAGAGAGACACTTGCAGACAGGGATGTCACAGGCTGCCAATTATGCTCTGCCTGTACACAGTCACTTCCAAGAACCAGACAAGACACATACACCTGAAGTTAAAGGGACAAGATGTGTACTATTTTGAACTACACAAGTGTGGGGCACGTGAAGATATAACCCTTCTCAAATTAGGTCGTGTCATCTTTTCAATTATCAGTTCTTGATCAAGTTCTGCAGTGTTTTTGAACGTTTACTGCAAGCGGTAAGTCCTGGAAAGCTCAGCAGGAGAAGGCTGCTTATATTTTTTGCTGTATGTGATGTTACTTTAAGCAGAGTTTCACAATAACCACACAGATGAAAATGGCTTGACAGGCATCTCCTACCCAAACGTAGATGCCCTGTTGGCACTGCAATCCATCTATTCCTCACAGAGGAGGAGAAGCAGATTTGCATATGTAAGGATTACTTTTAAAATTAGTGAGTGCCCCCCACTTACCCATTAAAAAAATTGCCTTCTCTGAGCATTTCTGACAGTACATTCTTCGTCTCAAAAAATGAACTCCTGTACAAAATAAGCAGCCTAGAAAGACAACCTGAAAAAAACCCAACACATCACGTTATGAGAATGATCAGAAGAAAGCGGGTAGTTTCAGGTATCTATCACAACAGAGGATTCCAGCAACAGCATCCTACAGAAAATCATTATAGATCAGGGCATAAAAATTCAAATGTTTCAAAGTTGGAGACTATAAGAATTTCAAGATCTAAATCTAAGTTGTGGTCATTGGTACTAAAAAACAATTTCCGAGACATATAATGAGCACAAATTCTGGCCCCTGAGTCAACCTTAGTTAGTCACTCACCTCCTACTCGTGTATCCATTTTAAAAGAGATTGAGAAAAACTTTGTACACAAAACTTCCTCTGAAGAAAACTTCTTATTTTATTGCTCTGACAACTGAAATGATTCCACCGCTCACCTTCAGGTCACGTATCTCCTGCCCTTCTGATAGAACATCAGATCTCCGTCATGATTATACTAACAGCATGTTCTCATGGTATTAATCAAAATCCGTCAAACTACCTGTAATAAATCAAACTAAAATTAAATATGAAGAGATTTCTGTTTATTTCCTATTTAATATCTTAAAAATTTCATATTTATTCCTTTTTCTTTTAAATAGCATCTTAAATATTATCTTCCAAATGATATCACATCTAGCAGAGTAGGTTAATATTCAGAAGTCAGCTTCCCCATTTCCAGCTGATACCACGTAGGAATGGCTCTTTCTGTTTAGGAAGCTTGACCAAAACCGAAGATATTAAATATAAATTTCTATTTTCTAAGACTCACTTTATATTTTCCCAAGAGCTTTTTGATCTAAATATGGAAAGTATGCAAAGACTCTAATTACTAATTATGGAATAGTTAAATTCTGTTAAAGGATAAAAATTACTTGACATAGTTGGTTTCACCTCCCTAGAATTAACAATAAAGCTCCAAACGAAGGCTCATAGGTTTTGTTGAGACCTCTGTGTTCTTACTTAATGGAAGGAAAAGGAGACCAGTGAATGGATCAACAAAATATGTTACCTGCTCTTAGGCTTTTCTGATAATGATCTACTGTTTGGTAATTCCAGTGGCAGACTGTTTGACCAAATTCCAGGTAAAAGAACCCAGGGAATCTGTGTCATTTCCAGTGTTCATTTTAGATTCCAGAGACATTTTATTAGTTTGTTTGCTACAAACAAGTTTGTTTTCCTTATTAAAAGAGAATGGACGTCTTTGAAATATATGCAAAAATCAACATGCTAATATTTGATTGCAAACCAAGGAACGATCAAAAAAACTAAAAGGAAAGAATGAGTGCTCTATTATTAAAATAGCAAAATAAATACATATACATTTTTTCCTTTTTACAGATACATTTGCAACCAAATTAGCAACAAGATCTCCTCCAGTATAAATAAAAAAGGCTTGCACTTACCTATTAATTAAGAATAATGGAATGCCATAAGCTTTTGTGTGCTAGTGGTACTGTAATTTGTTACTCTTCACTACAATAAATATATAGCTGATTAAAAATGCAGTGTGGCTTACATACATTAAATTCATACTGCACTGTGTATTGATTCCCTTTGCTCATCCTGGTAGTCCACTGCGTTCAGGGCAGATAGGCTTTGACCCTCTCAAATAAGACAGAAAAGCCTCTGGCAAGGCAGGGAGGGTTAGGAGCACAAATCTCCCAGGCTGAGCTCCTCACTTGTCCTGATCCAATTCACTCAGGAACTCCTGCAGCCCTTCTGCACCACGGAGGGCCAACGAACCAGACCCAACCGGTCTCCCCTGGGACACAGTCTCCCACCTCGCTCTCAAGCCACCAGCTTTGGAGGTTTTAGGGACCAAGCAGGACTCATAGAAAGCAGATTCTCCTTCCCAGCTCAGAGGTCGGTCCATCGCTCTGGTGTCCCATCTCCAGCTGAGAGTTATCAGAGGGAATTATCACCTCCAGCTCCCCTCCTTCCCACCCTCAGAAGTCAGGGACGAAAAGATACAATGGAATATATCTGGTAATTTGTACAGCAGAGGAGAAGCAAATTTACCAAGGATAACATCCTGGCAAAAATGAATTAAATTTCCCAAGCAAATTAACAGACACAGAACTTGTGAGCTCCTCTGAAAAAAAAAAAAAAACAAGAAAAAAAATATTAATTACGAGAATGAGGTGACTTCTTATTCCTGCGAGAAACAGGATTATTGTGCACACCACTGTGTGTGCTCCTCAAACACTCTGCTACCTGTGGCTTCACACAGCAATGCAGCATTGGAGTCTTTTTACAAATTGACTAATTAGGCCCCAATCACTCCAGGTGTTGTTACATCAAAGTAAATATCCCAATTGTCCTTTTCATGGTGACCACACCTGAACTCAGAAATTATTATTGACATGTGTAATTTAAAACAGATGCATTTTAAATATACCCTAATATATATATATATATACATGGCAACGATCTAAAGCATTAGGCCATTGGACCAAATTAAGCCCATCCAATATCTTCACATTTCAGACTCCATAGAAATTGAATTTTTATTTTAAAACTTCTAAGTCCTCACCCATGCAGCAGAGAAACCTCTACACACTGTTTTGCTATAAACGGCTATTTACAAGGCTTTTTTGCCTGCAAAACCAAATATTTAGAACACCACCTGTGAGAAACTGAACTTGTCACCCTTGCTGTAGCCTCTTTCATCTAATTTGGGTCAATTATCACTCTGTACGTGTTAACACTACCTACTTAATTGCTAATAATCTTAGCAGATAAGAAGGAGAAGTGAAAAGTTGGTTCTCCTGAGAGAAATCAAAATTTGCTCCCCAAGGGAAATGTAGAAGGGAAAAAGATAAACCAGGAACCAGAAGAAAAAAAAAAAAAAAGACGTCTAGAGAAGAAAACAAAAGATGAACAATATGCAATATTGTCCCACAGATTGATAAGAAATGTAATGATCACATGCTCCAGGAATAAGTAATGCTGATGCCAAATTTAGTCCTCTCTGCTTGGGCAGTTCTGCTGCGGGGTGAGTGGATTGCCTGGACCACAGTCAGCCAGTGGGGCTGACTCTCTGTCATGATCCGTGTGGCTGCTCTGACCATCACAGAATCCTCTGCTGTCACCTCCACAGGACTGTGACATCCAGCCAAGGAACTTTCAGCATGACTCGATGTCACAGCGTTGATATTCACCTTATGACTTTATAACTAACTTCAGCACAGTAACTGCTACACGGACAAATATTAGGTAGGGGAGAAGAAAAACCCCAAACAAACCTGACATTCAGATGAAGCTAAGGTTTTTAGATTAACCATCTTCCTTTATTGTTGTGGTGAATGAACCAACCAGGGGGCCACAGAGCCCAGACACAGAGGTTTGGTGGGCTGGTACCAAAGAGTAAAACCCCGTTCTGTGAAGATGGCTTCTGCCTTTCAATTCCTAGGGTTCCTGAGGGGTGGTTCTGTCTAGAGTTGACAGACACCCCTTGTGTCCCCTAAGGGAAGGTGTCCTGGCCTGTCCCGCCTTCCTCCTCTTCCTATGGGTCCCTGTGGTGTCACCCTGCCCCCTTCCCTGTATCCCTTTAAAAAGCCCCTGAGTGCCTTGCCTTGCTCTCTTCGCATCCGGCCCCCTTTGAGGAAGCTTAATAAATCCTTGGAACATCGGTTGAAGGGCCACCTCTGCTCATTTGTTTCTGGTCACACCTGGGCTATCCAAGCCCCAGGCACGCTGGGCTCCGTGCCCTGCACCGCCCGGGCTGGGAGGCTGGCTAGCGAGGCACCGAGGTGCCACGGGGTGTTCTCCCTTTGTGTGGGACACACCTGGGCCAAGCTGCGGCCCCCCCAGCCCAGCCAGCGTGCCGGCGTATTAATATACTTTATAAAAGTGGTCATGTATCTTTATGGGTCCAAATGCCAGTTTTATGCATTAGCCTTCAACATAGAGTGTCTGATACCAGTGTGATGGAGCCTCTGCCCATTACAAACTCTAAGAGAAGTGATATCAATGCATTCACAAACAATATTTTCTGTACTTGGACTTGACGGGTGTAATATTGACCACACTGGATATGGTGTGGTTTGTGACACCTGATAGGATCTGAAACCAGAACGGCATGGCTGTAGGACATAAAATAAGATATCGGAAAACAGAGAGCCAAGGAGATAAATTCTGTGAGTCCACCTGATCAATTCAGCTAAGCAGAGTGCTGGTTTCCTGAACCCCAGGAAGCAGGCATGTAAAATATCTGTTCCTTGATGGGCCTGGCAGATGTGATGCCAGAAATAATTCTACTCTGATTTATTTTTTGTAGCTTTATCTAGTTCCCTATATTAAACCTACAATCCTAAAATAATTTTAGGGCCATTTATTTTTATGTCTACCAACAGTAGAGTTACCCAAATGTTAAAAGCCTATGCTCATAGGCCCATAAAAGCACTGTTGATTAGATTGCAGTATTTCAGTTTTTAGTTATCAACACTGACACTTTGGGAAAAAATTGAGTACAATATACTTCTGTACACATTGCAGTGTTTTTAACCATTTAGTCAGTACCACGTACATCAAATAGACACCATAATAAAACAGAAATACATTAAACATACATCTGGAAGCACTTTGTAACTGACTTCTGCTTATGAAAATGACTGTACATAATTTCATCATTCACTTTAATTCAGTCACATGCTGCAGTCAGAGGAGTCAGATAACACACTGCAATAAGATTCAAGCATAGATTTCTCCTTGTGCTAAATTCCACGCTTTATCTGTCAGCCCACACTTGCCATCAGTTGTGAGTCCATAACTTGGAAGCAGAGCCTGCAGCAGTGAGCTGGGCACAGCAGAGACCTGCTGGGAGGTGACAGAACTCACCTTCCAGGGTGCCCGTGCCCTGGACAGCTCAGACCACATTTCCTGGGAAGGCACTCACGGCAATTCCAGCAGCACCACGTTACAGCTGCTGGCCAAGCTGCCTGAGGGTAAGGGGAAGGCAGACCTTGCCTTCCATGACCAGTAAACAGCAGGATGATTGCACAAGGTTCTGCTCTTTTTGTCCCTCAGTGCCTGGTTTGAACCATTACCTTACACACACCGCAGGACGAAGAGCCACCACATACGTACAGCTATTTTCATATTGTATGTTTTTCAGTTTCAGCCACACAAGGAATATTTGCAGCAACAAGAGAAGTGACAGCAGGACATTGCAAAGAAGCCCCCACCTTCCTGCAGCATGACCAGTGGGAAGCTTGCTCTAAAAGGATGTGCATCTAAAACCCAAACATTACCTTATCTACTGGTATTCCTTTACAAACACCAGCTAAACCCCAGGAATGAGCCCTAGCACTGAGGCTTTTCAAGGTCTAATGCTTGGCCACTCCTGCAGCTTTTTAACTACCACGTCAATTATTCATCAGAGCATGGCTGGCACAACCGGTATATTATAGCTAAAAAAAATAGAATTTAACCTACATCAATCTACATTTTCAAAATCAACAATAAAACCCCAGCAAAATGTCTCTGGTCTCCCTGACAGTGACACTTCCAGGGACACCATTGGTTAACCTGTTTTATAGGCTGGTGGCTGTGGCTCAGTAACATTTCCAATTTTTTCTTTAACTTGTTCAATTATAAAATCAGCCTCATATAGACTGATTTATAAGCACAAACCTACAAACTCTTCCTTGTTTAAAATGTGAAGAGACATCTTTTGACAAAAACCTAGAGATTTAGTTAAGATTCAGTACAATAGAAAAGGTTTCCAAATTGTCTACTACTCAATGATCTGAAAATACTTTATAAATATTACATTATCTAAGTTTCAGTGCAACAATCATTCATGCAACGATCCAGGCAACTAAATAGAGGTATCTCTTTTGCAAATTGAGGATTCTAAAGCACAGAAACACTAAACAAGTGTTAAAAGAAATTACAAGGTTTCTGTCGCAGTACTACAAACAAACAAAGGTGGGGGTTTTTTTGGTGGTGGTTTTTTTTTTTAGTCCAAGTCTATTTTAACTTTCAGCTGTTCTGACTTATTTCTTCCCTTTGCTTTGCTAGAGAAAACAGAATATTTAGAGCATTCATGTGAAAATCCAGTGCATTAAATATAGTCTGGCGAGCTCTTGAACAGAAGAGCATTGTCCCTTACAGACTGACTGGCTGGCCGGTCCAGCTGGCCTGGATGAAATCTCTTCCTTGATCATTTTGTTTATAGAATATATTTTGCTTTGGCACTTCTGCCACCTGCTCTTGTTTTCCATTACTCCATGGCTGTGTAAGCGCTTGCCCACTTCAGTCTACACTTATCCTGACAGTGCAAAAACATTTCCTTTTCATAAAATAGGCCTCAAAACCTTCTTTCCTTAGTCAAATTTGCTAATTTGCATTTTTATGCTTTAAGTGAAGCCAAACAGACCACCAGGAAGCTGTGTCATGGGAAGGGTCTCATATGGGTCTAACTGGGACAAAATCAGGGACATCTACCCCACCATCCGTGAGCCCAGGTAGAAGTTTTTGCCTTGTCACTAAAGATGCTTCAGGTTGGCATGAATAGTAAATCCTCTTTAATTTGGGCTGGTAACTGAATGTAGACAGGTTGATAAGCTCAGCAAGTGATGGAGCAATACCAGTGGCTTCAAATAGCACAGAGGACAAGAACATCCTTCGCTCCACTCTCCTGCAGAGAGCCTACAAGCTGCTGCCCAGCACCAGGCAGGCAAAGCCCCATTACCTGCTCCTGGAGAGAACCCCAACAGCCTCCCCTTCCTCTTCTCCCAGGTTCCAGGCCCCGTGTTTCCAAAGGAAAATAGCTGCAGTAAGGCTCCATGCAAATCAGCTGAGGGAGCCGCCTCCCTCTCCACAGCTGCAGCAGGAGTGCAGCAGCAGCAGGCAGACACTGGTTCAGTAAAACCACAGATTAAGAATGATTAACCTTTACTCGGGTTTGCAGTGATCAGCAAGGTTGGAGCCAAGGGGCGACATCTTCCACCATTCCACAGTTCCCAAGGTGGGACTTGCTGCTGCTCTGGATGCCAGCGCAGCAAACTCACATGCTCATTCTCAATGTGGCTCGGAGGTTTACTGAGCAATGCTGGTCAAAGTGCTGTTATTGTTTGCCAAGAGAAAAGAAAAGAAAGTTCTTTTTTCTTCTCTTTAAATGCAGCTGTATTTTACTGCAAAGGAGGGGGAACTGAAAATAATTTTCTGCATCAGTATTATCAATTATCCAAAGCCCATTTGTACCATTATGACTTTAATGTTCTCCCAATAGAAATATAATTCTCATTATTTTTATTGGGTTTTATTTTTATATTGCTATTAAATGCATATCGCCAGATTTTCTGTTTTCTTAAACTGTGTGGGCCAAATATCCAGCCCAGTATGAAATCCTGACTTTGAAACTGTGCCCCTGGGCTCAGGCATGGATGCAACATGCACAATGGTGATGCTGAAATTGCTTAGGCATGGGATCATTTATACAAATAAAGCTATGCAAACAAACTTAGTGCTCTTGAATTTTACTGTAACCACCAAAGCATACTTGGTAGAAATCATATTTCCAAACAATCCTCTTTCTTGACCCAAAAGGACTAGTATTAGGGAGCAGGTAATGATGCCCTTCAGCACAATTCATTAAAACATACTAAGCTCTTAACAGAAAAATTCTGAAAGAACAGGAACTGTTTGAGAATATGGCTTATTTGATATTTTTCTATAGATGTTTTAGAGTCAAGACACACTTAATACTGGTTCCCTTTTCTCCAAAGGTAGAAAGGGAGAGGGTAAAATTGATGTATTTCAACAAGGGAAAAATTACTGTCATGATTCTGTTTTAAGAGGTAGCAATTCTAGTCTTTTCATGCATATTTAGTAAGTAGGGACATCCTCTCTTTCACAATTCCGTTTCTATTTGTTATAGTTAATACTAAGATGGCATTCTTTTAATATATTAAATCAAATGACTAGACATTACCAAAATAAACCACACTTTTTCTTTTAGAGGCATTCACACATCTCAAGCCATAAATCCAAAGCAGGCACTGGATGAGCATGAAAAGTTCGCCAATGCACTTGGCTGTTCTCAGTATACACTCACTACAGAAATCCAGAAACAACGTGTTTGAATGCAGAACTTCTCTGGCTTCTACTCTCTTACCCATAATATTTCTGAAAGAATAATTTACCAAGTAAATCCCTCTCTGAACATTCCCTCTGGTGCATTTTGTGTCCCTGACCAAGCCATGCTGCCCCTGCAAGTTGTCCTGAGGAGCTGCTTTGGTCAGCATGAATAATGGAGCTCCTGGGCCGAGCTGGGTCTGAGCAGGCTGGATAAGCCCTCTCCCTGGACCTGCATGATGGTCCTTAAGCAGGCTCCCAATGTAATTTTAAACTTCACTTCATCATAATGATAGGCTACAAACGAGCCTCCTATGAACATAATAAGCACAGTGAAAAAGACAAACTACTGTAAGAAGCACTACGGCAAATATCAGCTGGAACCAGGACATAAACCAGTAAGGCCACGTATTCAGCTGCCCCCTGAAACTGCCCTCCAGCATGTCCATGTGCCTGGCAGAGAGACTCACACCAGCAGGCATCAAAGGGTGGATACAGATATAAAGACTACTGTGTTGCCTCATTACTCATTTTCAGTTTTACTGACGATCCAGTGCTCTCCCAATGTATGGATTTACAAGACTTCATTGTTTCATACAGTAAAAGCTGATATATCAACCCTTTTTCTTCTTCTTTTTTTTGCCTTACAATTCCAGCTCAGAGACTTCTGTTTGCCTTAATGAATTTTGTTTGCATAGTTGACTGGCATCAGGTTAAGCAGGTATTGAAATGTGATATAACAACCTAATCAACCGTTAACAGGTATAGAAGAAGCCCTGACAAGGAACAGTCTGAAACCTGTTCATGATGAGATTCTTTCTGATAAGGGAAAAAAGAGAAGTGTAGGACCAATTTATGCATAAATTGGTCACATTTTCACACCTAGCCCCCAATTATCTAAAAAGGGTTTAACATTATATTTATATTGATAAGCTTAACAATGTTGAACCACGACTCTGGGATGATCTGTTACAATTCACATCCAAAGCGACCAGAAGGAATAATTGGAAACCCTCCAGCATTTCAAGAAATAGAAGCAGCCTTGAAAAAGATGAAAACTGCCGTACAAGGTCTGGCTTTTGCTGAAATTACAACATAAATTCCGAATGAAGGATGGCCAAGAATAATTCAACAATTACAAATTCCCCTCTAAAGACACAGGGAATGCTACAAGATCAGAGAAATTGAGTCATCCCAAATGTCTTCAAATGAAAAAAAAAACCCCAACATAGTAATGACTACAGGCTGACTGAGACACTTGATAGACTGTATCACTGATTGATTGCACAGAGGTTTTAGCTGAATAACCAGTTTTTATGCTATGAATATCAATAGTTGGCTACATAAATAGAAAGGACGCTTGCCAAAAAATTATGGAAATCCTGATACTCATCACCAGTGTGTGAGTTAACCTCAAGGTATATTAGACTGTCTTTAATGGTCTACAATCATTCTGACATCTTCTCTGAGGCAGGAGCACCCATAAATGCCGAACTGATTTCCCGCACAAGCCAGGCCAGCAAGGCCAACCTGTCACGTGCAAATATCTCAAACAAGCAAAAACTAAATATCCACCCTTTAGCTGATGAGACTGTGATTCCTCCTAGGAACCACCTCTGTTTTCCAGAATCAACTGGCACAACAGCAAGGAGGGGGCTCTCCCTGGAGCAGTGCCTCAAGCTGCACAAAAGCCTAGGTGGAGTCATATACAGGCTCTCAAAAATGTATCCCAAATGAAGATAGATAATAACACCACCTTTAAATCAAGGCTAAGAGGCACAGAGATCATTTCTTTTTCTCCACCTCCAAAATTTAGCACACAAGTACAGATGTCAGTGAATGCTAGTGCTGGTTACAGCAGCCCAGGTTTTGTGGTCTCACCATCAGCCTTTGCTTTCCCATCCCCAAATGCCGGGAGGACAGCCCTTGCTGCTGGCTGACCTCTTCAGGAATCTCTCCTACCGCTCCATCCCTTCTTCATCTCTTCCCTGTTCCCTCCCTTCCACGGGAGTGGTTTGACCCACGCAAGGTCACAGGGAGCTCTATACACAACCATGCTTGTAAATGAGCTTTCTTACTCCACAACAGGCCTAGAGCAATAAAGAAAACTTCAGCTGAGTGAGGATAATCTTTTTTCCCCAACTCATTGTTAAACTGGAAGAGAAGGAAAGTAATCCGTAGAGGATAAAGATGCTCTATTTATTTCAAAACATTTTTCATTTAGATTAAAAGTAAATTTAAAAAATTAATTTAAAAAATAGAAGGAAAATTCAGAACAAAGTCAAGTGAAAGAAAACAACATTATCTGTTTTGAAAATGTCTGGATGAAACGCTAAATGAAGACAGTGAAATGACATAGTTAGAAAACACAGGGGTGAAACAGTAAGAAATTTTCTGGATGTTTTTGTTACCTTTCTGTATGTGAACAATCTAGCACAGCCAAGGAGAATTTAACAATATTTTAGTATTGCTGATTCTCTTTTTTTTCACACACAAACATATAAAAAAGGATTCAAATGAAAACTTTTGCTCTGTTCTTCATGCAAACAAACACACAGATAATTACCCAGCTTATCCTGAGAGGTGCTAAACACCCTCAACCAACCATTGATGACAAATCTGAAATTAGAGCTCATCTTTGGAGATGGGCTGAGGATAATGCTGAGCCCCATCCTAAAGCCAGACTGAGGTATCTGCTCTGCTATTGCACAGCCCCCCAAGCTGGAAACCCTAAGCCCTGAGCAAAGCTGTGTAGTTTCTTAGGTGGTCCTGGCAATTGGACTGTAGTGCTCACCAGGATGAGCTGATTGACATGAACAATATCTACCATCTTTGTTTCCTCTCCCCCACCTCCCCATGGGATGAAGAAGTTGAAGCATTTTTCTCCCATGTCCTTCCTTGTCCTGGAAGTCCCACAGATCCTTAGTGAGCTGATGGGGCTTTGTGCAGCATCCAAGAGTTAGATGTATTTTAAAACATAGCCAATACTTCAGCTTCATTTTAGATGTTGATTTTTTTCTTTCTTTTGGAGTGGGTGGAGGTTCCTATTTCTGTAAAAGTTTGGTTTATAATTCAAAAAAATCTACCTACTTAATACACAGCTAGCCAACTTTCCCATCAAAGGCAGGGTCAGGGTTAGGGTATATATATAGGTATCTGGGTGTCTAAGTGCTTACTTTTGCATAAACCAGTGTAATTTAAAGCTATGGTGCCAGCACCTTATTTCTAAGGGCTTTCAGGAGTGTGAATGTGTGCTAGAGAGTGGGTCAGAAAGAGAGAGTCAATAATTCATAGTATGCTTCCACAAGATACTCCTTAGAGGATCTCTAAAGTGCATCACTGACATTTATTAACAGATCCTTAGAAGACTCTCCTTGAAAGGCACAGAGACAGTATTATTGTGCCATTTTATAGAGGGGAAACCTGAGGTAGGAATTCAAAGATATGTACTATCTCACCAAGACATTAAATGAACAAGCCAAGATGGAATCCACTTATTTTTCACTCCCAAGGTAAAATTGTACTGGAGTGCACTTCTGTGCAAGCTTTCACTGATGACCAGCAGGAACCAGCAGCAAAGGTGCAGCTCAGATCATGTGCAGTGGGTGCAGTCACAGACCTGAGCGTGACCAATGTCACCTCCACAGAAACACCATTACCACCAAGCAGAGATCAGAGTCTTCCCGAAATTACTAAGGTATTTTTATTTTGTAGGTTTGGCACATGATGGGTAACATCTTCCTTCAGCAGAAAAATAAACATGAGAACATCCTGGGTGACCAGTCCAAGAAAAGCCTGAAAAGGTTGCTGAGCCTGATGCCACCAATTTTCAGGGTTACAGCTCTGGGCTTTGGAGGTGTTGTTGCCCCATCTGTCCTTGGTGATGGTGATAAAGCCCAGAAGCAATGCATCTTCCCCTAGAAACGCCGCTTCATTATATTTATATTTTTCCTTTGAAATTAAATACTCTATTTTTTCCATGGACATAGAGAAGAAACTGTCTACTTTGAGTGAGAGCTCCATATATTTTAAATTATTAAAAAATCCTTGCATTCAAGAAACAGAAAGGGAGAAAAGAAGGAAAGCAGGAAGAAGCCTGTGCAGTGCAGTAAGAAGGATGGCTGGCAGTATATGGACATTCCTCTCAAAGGAATGTTAGAAAACACACTTTGGCATCTAAAATCTTCCACAGCTCTTAGCCACTGACACCCTATAAAGCTGACAAGTGGCCACTGCCACCGCAGCTGTGCCAGCTCCCGTCCCACTTCCCTCCAGCCAAGCAAAGTGCCCAACACCATCCTGGCAGGAGAGACGTGCAGATGGACCACAGCAGCCACCCAGCTGGAAATGCTGCTGTTACCCATGACTCAGGACACGATTAAACCACAATATTTAAGCACTGCTGCTCACCTTTGAGAGAAAAAGCCACAATGCTGCATTGCCTAGAGAAGGAATTAGTCCCATCTGGCAGTGTGGAACTGAAAATCAAAGTTTGTAGTATTTTCTATATTAAATAAAGCATATAGTGATTTCAGGTATGGACAGGCTTGGTTCCCAGCAGTTTCTGCCTGATGATGGTGTGCAGCAAGGAGTTTTTTACACTTGCAAAACACTTGTTGGATCTTTGAATGATCCAAAACTATGAAGAAGGGCAAGACATTCCTGCAGTTCATCTTCACAAAACATGATGTCACTTATGTACAGACTCTTAATCCTATTCCTCCTCCAATTTTCCTTTCAAATATGTGTTTTGTATGGAGTTATCCATCAGACAGCACATTGTCAATGAGATGTGTCATTGCTGTGTGTGTACTCCGATAAAATGAACCTAATGCATATGTAAATCTGCCTTCTCAGGAAAAGTCTGCTGAAACACATTTGACTTGAAATCTCACTGCAAAACGATTTAAGAAGGGTAGAGATGAAAAATCCCCAACTGCAAGAGCGAAGCCGCAGCCCTCGAGATCCGGAGCCGCAGTCCACGGAGGGCCCCACGGAAGCCGGGGTGCCCAGTGGGGCCACGCACAGCACTGGGGGTGACCCCAGCTCCTGGGGCCCTGCAGCCCATCCAGAGGCCGTAGGGAAGGAGCAGGTCTCTGTCCCAGTGCACTGCAGGCGCCAGGAGTGCCCGGGGCAGCAGCCACGTAACCTTGTAGAGCGCTGGGCAGCCGCGCTAATGGAATCACGCGGCAGCAGCGCGCGCTGCTCTCAGGATATTGTGCTGCTACAGACTCCTCAAAGTGAGCGCAGAGATCTCCATGAAAAAACCTAAATAAATCCTCATCCTTCTAACACGGACTTAGCTAATTGTTGGGGGGCTTTTCGTCTCTTTTTTTTTTTGCTCTTTGGAATGGGCTCTTGAATGTAACCATCTACAATCATTTGTGCTAGAAACAATTTAAGGAAAGGATTTAAAGATATCGTCTGGCAAATTGCTTTGTTGACAACAGATATTAAGTGCAGTTTATCCTGGCCGCAATTAGGCAGCATTTCCCCCGCTTTATGATCATAACAGGTTTTCTTTATTATTAAAGAGTTTACAAAACACTGCAGTGTTAATAGATACCTGCTGAAAAGAGTAAAAACAGGCATTAAGGACATTAATGGAAAGTTCTTCAGAAACTACAAAAATGCATCCATCTTACAAGTAACTAACTCTTACTCAATATATATAACTGATTTAAAAACAAGCCAGTTAAGTTATTAGTGATGCACAAGGACATATGTGTATGGACCTTACCATCCATATTTGCAGAATTTGCAGGAAGAAATACAAGGATCCATAAGGTGGAAGGAAATTTCCTTGGTATAGCAACATGTACCTGCTATTCCAAACCCAACATTTCTTAGTTTTTAACCCAAATTCCTAGTTTATATATTGCATATCTTAAATGTTACCAACTACATACACATAGAAAGGTTTTCTGCTTTGGAACAGCAGTGAATGGCTCTGTGGAAACCTGCTGCCTTTGAGAGCGGGGAGAGTGTCCTTTACAGAAGAAAAGTGGAAACTAAAGCTGTTTTCATAAAGTATTTTTATGAGAGAACGACTGTCTCTTTGGTTGGAAAGTACAAAATATAAATAAAAGACCTTTGTGATCTGAAAATATGGTAGTTTTTAAGCTGCACTTTTTAAAAGAGTATCTCAGACCCTGAAAACCTGCTGCTGGATTTTGCTGTTTAAAGTAACAAGGTGCATCCTTCTTTACAGCAAGTAATATACTGAATCACTTGTGCCACATATCTCTCAGAGGATGTTGTGCCTGAGTTCAGTGAAAGGCTTTGTTTTGGTTTCTAAGTGCTTTCTTGTTTATTTGAAATGGCAGTATTTACATCTCATAGCTTATTAACTCTAATCACCCAGTTCAGTAATTAAAAAAAGGCAGACTTGTCTACTGACATTGATCACAATACAAAAAGCTGTAGTACAAAGAGTCTAATGAAATATTTTTGTAAATTGTAAAAAAGGATAATTATGATAACAGGAAAAAACACCCTAACTGTACCGCTTCTTTTAATGACATCAATATGACATTGCTCAATTAAGCTAGTGAATCAAAGCTGGGAGATTGTGAAGTTTGATAGGACAATGACAAGTATATTTATGCTTTTGCAGCTTTCAGGTGACTTTATGGGATGACGCCTGAGATTTAAAAAAAAAATTAAAAGTAGAATTTAATTCTCACTTTTTTGTATAAAGAATTGGGAAAGAAAAGGCAAATGAGCCACTTGCTGAAAACGGAGCAAGTGACACTGAAATCCATCTGCCAGAAAAGGTGACTTTTCATCATTCAAAGGAACTTCTCCTTTTATTGATAGCCATCTGTTGAACATCTAATTTTATTGGATTATTTTCACAACAGAAAGTCCTTATACTATGACTTTTTCTGATACAAATAGTACTGTTGAAGTTTCAAAAGACACTATATTTGATAACTAACACTTAATGCTTACTGCCCTTTGCAAAGTATTGTGGACAGAAGGTTAGAAACTGACATTTCCAGTTGAAAATAATGCATTGTCAAACAAGAAAACTGCAGGCTATAATTTTTAACACATGTATCTATTATTTTAAACATGAAACATTGCATCAATTTGACATTAATTTATATAATAGGGACAGAAAAGGATAATGCAATTTTCAGGGGCTATCTACATTTAATTAACTAGCAGCAGTCGCCTGTAACAAAAGAAAACTCCACTGCAAAAAATAAAGCCTGTTTGTATACCTTCTATCATGCATTATTGAAGCACACAATGTCATTATATGAAATAATAAGTGCTTAAATAGAGACAGCAACTAATAAATGCAGACACAAAACTTTCATAAAAGTTTGTAAATACAGTATTGTATGGAAATTCTGATGCATATTAGCTCTCATACGCACTGTAAAATGTTTTATTATGAAAAAAAGTGGGTAAGATACTTATCTTTTAAATTGGAGTTTAATATTTTATTAGTGCCAGGCACATAATTCTCATCAAATGGCAGGAAACTCTTTTTTGTACAGATATAAATGTCTAGAGTTTAATATTTCAAAGATAAGTACCTACTAGTGCATCTATCACACTGCAGCTTAATGGAATTTACTTTTTCTTAAATATTTATACTGTATGTGTGTTTGGTTGTCAAATGATTGTGTAACTACTGAGAAAGAGCTGATAAGCTGGGCAACAATCTTGCAAATTATTATTTTTCAAATTTGAAGTGTTTAAAATCTTGAATACAATAAAGAATACAGGATTTGAGAATTTTAAAACCTGCAATTTTCTTGGAAAAATAGTATTCTGTAACCAAAAACCAAACAAAAAAGTTCTTCCAAGTGAACCCTAGATTGCAGAAATCGCCTGACTTTCCCCAAATTACATTTGAAGCAAAACAGAATGACATTAGCAAGAAATATTTCCTGAGAATCCAAAATACACAGTAGTGAGCAAATTAAACTGAGACCAGTCTTTGATATTTCCAGTGTAATGTACAGAGAGCATCATTCAGGTTCTGCAATACCGCAAACTATTTCATCAGTTCTGAGAAATGCTTTCTGATCCATGCTGATACAATTACCTAGCCTTTATTGGCAATTTAGACCTGCTTTTAGGGACATTTTAGAGCAAATGATGTTTTCTTGATATTTTAAAAAAGCAGCGCTATTTGCTATACCTTTGGGATAAGGTAGAAATGGAGTTAGAGGCTCATTAAATATCTGATTGGTACAATGTGGTTTTTGTTACTGTGGACTAAACTACCAAAAATGAAGATATCTTCCTGGAGGTTCTGCTCCCCCTTGCAATCAAATGGTATTTTTATTTGGAATATTTCTGTAAAATATCAGCTGGCATTTGCTACTATTGTACCACTTACAAGAGCCTTAAAATCTGCCTAATAATTGAAAGATGTTGAAACTTCCCTAATAAATTTTTAATATGAGCATGTGTGAAGGGCACACCACATCTTTCTTTGTTCCTATAAAAACCTGATGTCCAGACTGTGACCAAGTGAGCCTGAATTCCTTTTGATGTTTCTGTAAGTAGAAAAAAAATGAAGCCGTTCCAGAGATGAAAAAAGTAAAAGGAGATACTCTTAAATGTTTTTTACACAAGGATCTAACTGAAATGACATCCAAAACTAGACATCAGTCTCCTGAAAGACACAAAGCCCAAAAGCTCCTATCAGTTTGTCTTGTAGCTGGTATAGCTTTAACGTAGAGTCTTAAAGACAGCTGCAGTAGCCTTAAATTTTAGACTTTAATTCAAACCCTACTTTCATAAACACTGGCAAAGATGTTAAATTAGGTCCTATTGTGCTCACTGCTTTCAACAGCACATACAGTCAAAGTAGACTGAAAAGTTGTATCAGTTAATGCTTCTGTGATACTTTCCACTGTTTGCAATTCCTCCCTGCTTTCGGAAAATTCACGTGAATGTTTCTGAGTTCTCTATATTACACAGCTATTTTTATGCCATATTGGTCTGAGTAAATAAGACACAGGAAAGTGTGATAAATCAGGAACATACCATTGTGATAAATAAAAGCTGATAATTTAAAACCCTTTTAGATAGAAGTGAGATGCCTCATGAGAATACTCGTGTAGTAAATAAAATCTGCTAATTTAAATCTTCTAAAATAATGCTTCCTGCTGTTAGCATCCAACATACAGTGTAGCAAGAGAGTTATTAAGCAGCCCTGTGGAAGGTGGGATCACATCCTTGTCAGCATCACAGGGAGGAAACTTTTGTACTGCACTTTCTTCCAAGGAGAGGGAGCAAACTGTCAGTGCTGACGTAGCTGTGTAAGCAGTTTGGGATAAATTAACATACAAACAATTAGACTGATCCTGAAGTCACAGGTATTTGTAGACCCAGCAATGCCATGACATTGTTATGACCCAGATGCATGACTCAAATCAGTTTGGAGCAAGTTGCACTGTGGATTAGTTTTAAACCTGAGTGTGTTTTGCTGTTTCAGTCAGAGTCGTTAATGGACAGGCAGCGAAATTATCTGACATTTGCCTGTTCTGATAACGGCACTCAGCCACCAGATTAAGAAAGGTTTTAAAGTCCCAGTTTCAGAAACCAGTAAGACATCTCATCGCCAGAACATCTTTTTTTGCCCCTTCACTGCCCAGTGAAGCTTTTCTAGATGTGAAACAACCAGCAGCTGGAAAGCCTAATGCAGTCTGCATAACTGAGGGGGTAAAAAGGGGAAAAAAATAAACAACAAACAAACCAACCCCATCCTGCCAGAATTGCAACCCTGCTACTTTTCTGGGGAGGCCCAGGGAGTGGCTTAGCCCAGGACATGCTCCACTGCCCTGTGCAGTGAGAAGCAAAAAAAAGCCCTCCAACCTCCCCTCCTCCCCAAAAGGCAAAGCTGAATCAACAGTCGCACATCCTTCCTTTGGCCCTATCCTTTCCCTTAAGAAAATGTCACCTGTTGCCATCACAGGTGTAAACAACCAGTGCCCACCACTCTGCTCTTCCTGTACCCCCTGTACCCCCTGTACCCAACCTGTACCCCCCACTCTGCCTGCACTGACTGTGGGCTGTGATAAGGGCTCCACGGATGTGCCCTGCTAATGTCCCTGGCACAGGGGTCATATTCTGAAGCCACAGACTGGCTACTGTCTCAGAGAAATTTGGGTAGAATTAAAGGCTTCTTCTGAATGGCCTGTAGCTCATTGCTGCCTCACAGCTAATTGTTTACCCTCATAAAAACAGAGTCCAGTGTATGGGTACTGCTCTGGTTGCCAGATCAAGCACAGAGACATCCGTAGGAAGCAAGTATACAAGGTTTAAGAACATGTATTAGGTGAGATCTAGAAGTTAGGGTGGGTTTAAAAAAAAACCAAAAAACCACCAACTTTAAAAGTGAAATAAAAAACATAGGCCGCCAAGCACAGACAAATGTAACCTACTGGGTATGAGTTGGCACCAAGCTCATCCAACAGCTTGGACGTCTGCAAGATCCAGGACCTGCTTGCTACCCTAAAAAAAGTTGGTATGAGGTATTACCTTTCAACTCTGAATTTTTGCAATTAGCAAGTATTTTCTCCTTAAAAAAGAAAAAATAATAACAACAACCAACGATCTTCTCAGGTACTCTTTACCCATGCTGCTAGGAGCACAATTACACTTGCTGTTTATAAAGATGCCAACAGGTATCTGGGAAAAACAGGAGTGGCTCACCATTCTTGTTATCCTGCAGAGAGAGCTCAGAATTTGGTAGCAAACGACAGACTGTTCTGGGGAGAAACTGATCCTACAAGTGCACATGAGCAAAAAGACCCAAATGTGCACAATACTGGTAGGAAGGAGGTAGAGAGCAGAGCCAGACCCTGGTGCAGCGGGTCTTGGGGCTGAAATGGGGTTGCGATGACTCCCAGCACAGCAAGCCACCAGCACCTGCTGCAGGTCACAGTCACCACCGAGCTGGAGGAAGTTTTCCAGAGGCCACACTGGGAGAGAAATGAGCTGGAAAGCCCAGAACGAGATGCACAGTGCTCCTGTCACCAGAAAGGCCTGTTTTTTCCCCAGTGCTTTTAAGCAAAGGACATTCAAAGGAGTGATGCCACAGTGACCAAGATCACAGGGAGTAACAGCGCCTGCCCCGAAGAGCACAGAAATTCTCTCATGTGCTGGGCTACAGAAGGGACAGGAGGACTTGGCAGCCCTGTCTGCAAGTACCAGGGCACTCCTTCCTCTAAGGACCATAAATATTGTCACTGGATCAGAGGACCACACAGTGCCATCAGCATCTCTGCAGATCAGGGCATTGCTGCTTTAGCTAAGCAGTCAGCCTGCCTCTCTGAGCAGATATTTGCCCACTGCCACAGTGAAGTTCAACACAATTTGGAGACAAAACCAACAGAATAATTGTTTCAATGTCATACGACATCTGTATTAACATGAGCAAATTATTTTGGTAGGGATTCAATTTCAGAAATGTGGCCTCAAATGCTGTTCCATAAGCACTATAATGCTTTTTTCCTTCTCACCAAAATGAATAAAAACTTTACGATAGGTTCAGCACAGTACTTAAGTATTTGTTTTGTTAATTTCTTAAAACAAATTGGATTCCCAGTAAATACAAAACTTGGACAGCTGCATTAAGCAAGCAGTGGGGAAGCAATCTCATAATGATTATCATGCAGAAGCACACTACAGAAGAATTCCCCGAATTTCACCCAAACTGTTATTTGCTCTATTATAAACCTTCTATAAAACCCAATATAAAAATTCCTGAAGGAAGTGAAAGCATTTTTAAATATTTGCAAATACCCTCCAATGAGTAAAGAAATTTGTGGAGGATGAGACGTTAACGGATGACAACAGAATGAGGAGATATGGTCTTTCTGCTTATGCTATTGCACTGAGAGGGAATCGGAGCACTTGTAACCATTTTCCTTCCAGCTGAAATTTTGAGAAGCCAGACCACCTAGATTTTTACCCTGAACCCTGCAGGGCAGGCTTGCCCCAGGTTCCCACAGAAGCTGACCCCACACACAGCAGATCTGGGGGTCTCATTCACCCAGTGAGCCTCTGGGGCTTCAGCCATCAATAGGAGTTGGGGTGAAAAGTATTACTCTTGTGGTTTCAAGGGATCTGAGCAGGTGGGACTAATGAATCTGAATACAGCCCTCAACTGCCTGGGATTTTGCATGGGGGCATTTGTGCATTTCTCTGTCTGAATTTCTTTATCTGTGGCTGGAGGGCAGGAGGAGACAGGGCTGGCTGACACTTGCCTGATGCTCTCACCAAGTGTACAGGATTGGATGCACAGACCTGCAGTGCCACAACAGCACCACATCTGTTCACCTGTTGTCTCTCATCCTTTGCACGGAATTTGTCTTTTGGAAACAAAATAGCTGTGCACTGCAATTTTCATAATGCTTCGAGGGGACTCATAAGTTTTCTGCAGTGATATATGAACTCACTGCCCTTGGTGCTGCCAGGAGAGAGGCCAGTGAGGAAACATCCCATACAACCCATCGGGTTAGAACGCACTCAACTCTAATTATCATTTATTTAACCTTGAAAAAAAAATCCCGTTGTAAAGCAGAATAATATTGAAAAAAAATTAGAAATAAAATCTGTCATCCCATGGAGCAGCCCTTCGTGTATTTAACAGTGAAGGTAAGCTCCCAGGAAGCAGGGGTTTGGGATCTTTCCAAAAAAAAGATATTCGGCCAAAAAAATGAAATCTCTCTTCTGTGAGTAACTAATTAGACTTTGACAAGTTTTACAGCCCATCTCATCCCTCCGCAGGCCTCTGCAGGACATGTTGGCACATGGAACGTCATTTTGGTGAGCTCCACAGTCCCTGGGAAGGAAGGGAAGCGTCCGTGTGTGTGCCTGCAGCAGTGCAAAGGCAGTGCTAATGAAGCCACCTCCCAGAGGAGCTGCTTGGCATGGGTGCAACACCACACTGACATTTTCTGTGGCCAGAGATTCCACCTGGGATAGCTCAATGATTTTTGCACCTTGCTGCCTTAACTTTTTGCTCTCACTGTTCTGGCTATACCAGTCCCTTTTTGCCCTGACCCTGGGACTGATTTGGAGACAACCAGTACCTCTCTCTGTGTCACTTTTGCTGTCCCCCACAGTCACTGCCAAATGGACTCCTGTAAGCTCTTGGGAAAGAAGCCATGTCCAGCTGTCACAGACCCTCACTGTGCACGGGCTGAACAGGGACTCCTCAAGCCACCATGCATGGCCTCACCATCCCAGTACTTCTGTCAGCCTTAGAGCATCCAGCTGACACTGGAAGATGCAATTTTCAACCCACTCACTGATTTAGTGCAGATGATCTTCTGAGGGGGCTGTTTGTGGAGCTTGTCCTCTTCCCTTGAGGATTTAGGAGCACAAACCACCACAAGGATACGATACTTGATCGCAGACAGCAGCAGAAGTAACTGTCCTCAGGATGTGGAGTCCTGCAAGAACCCTACTATGCTCATGTACAGACCCTATAAAATATAAACCTAAATGTGTGTGTATCTATATGTAGAAGAGAAAAAAAAATCTCATCTCTTCTTTAGGCAGAGAATGCCACACCGACTGATGAGTCTCCACATTTCTCAGCCTAGGAAAGCAGAGCAGACATTTCTGTGGGGAAGAAACAGCCCACTAAAGGGGACATCTTGTACTCCACCTCTGCTGCCAAGGATGGAGAAGAAGGGCAAAGCCTGCCCAATGACCACAGAATAAATCCAGGGCAATGGATAAATTCAACATTCAGTTGCAAGCAGTATACTAATTTACCCACAGGTTAGAAGTGTCTACTGCTGTTTCATTAAATAATAATTCCTGTAAATTTGAGAGCATAACTGTAATCAACCCTAAGGGGATGGTGCTCCTGTTGTCACTGTCACTAAACCACCATACTCATTTCCACATGGTACAAGGGATATTTAATATTCTCACACAACCTGACCTTATTACAAATTTATATCAAAAGTTCGGGGGACTGTGCTCCCTCCCAGATGTGGTTTTGTGCCTACAAACATGCACCAAGGCAGAAGATCCCTGTGGTGCTCCAAGCAGAGTCATGTGCTGGGGCTGCTCTCCTCCACAGCTTCAGGAGATCAGCTGCAAGCTGGGAAAACACACATTTTTGGAAAGACTACAGCCCCTGAAGAGTGTTACCAGGAATAGAGGCACTTAAAAAACACCTGGCAGTTCTGCAGTTCTTTTAATGTTGGGCCTCATTCATGATTGGGCTTTATGTTCAAGCTGATGAACCTTTCTTTATTTTAGCAAAGTTACACTACAATAAAATGAAAATACTAGATAGATTATTCCAATCCATAACTTGGTACTTCTTAAAAAGTAGTAAAATTTACACTGACACTGCTTTTTTTTTTTGCCTTTTTTTTTTTTAACTGTAAGAATGCTTTAAAATACCATGGTGTATTTTTTCACCCCTGGATCCCTAAGTACCACCTGTCTGCTATATTTCTATTTTTAAGACAGTAAATGCTGCTGAACTGAGCTGTCCACCCTGTTCTGTAACCCCCTGGACTGACTCAGCTGTCAAGACTAACCAAATGAATAAACAAATAACAATGACTTTAGTGATACCTGCTCATATTTATTATATCATATGACGTTTGATGTTTGTTACTTTATAACTATGGATTTATGCATTTTATAAAAACTAATGCAAAAATTAAAGGGAAAAATAGCAGGGATGATGCATTTTTCCACCTGAGTAAAATATCTCCAGCCTTGGCAGTGGTAAAGTGAAAACTGTGTGAAGAAGCATAAGAAATAAAAATGAAATGGGAAAATCTAATTTGATTCCTTCTCTCAATGCCCTCCCTCTCTGAATGCAGTGTACTTTCTGTTTGGGGATGTATTAGCCGTCAGTGAAAACTGGTTTTGTAGTTGAAATGGAAACAAAGGAAACTTACCACTAATGTTAAATTACAATGGTTTAAATCTCTAAAATGCACTGAAATTGCAAAAAAATTACTTTGCATGATTTATCAGAATTATGTGTCTGGCAGCTGAAAGAATAAAATAGATGAATACTCCACGAGGCACTGGTTTTCTGAGGAAGTGCAGTGCAGGATTGCTGTGCTGGTGTCTCCATCTGGAATGCTTTCTTTCTGTGGACTCATAGGCACTTGGTATTTTAAATTCCTTGCACTGCATCAGGGTTATGGTACTATGTTACAAAGTTATTCAGAAACCTGATTGGCCATGTTCCTGCAATACATTTTCCTAACCCCAAGATAAAGATCCATGCATCTCTTTACCCTTTAAACAAAAAAGCTATTGTAATAGCATGTAGTGTGATGCATGGCATGAATACCAAAACATGTACATGCACTGCTAAACTGTTTAAGTATGGAAGAAGTAGTGTCTAATAGCATCAGGAAATTGAAATTTAAAAATTTTTCTCACTCACTTATTTGATGAGAACTGGGCTGCTGACAGGTGAAGCAGAAAGTCATTTTTCAAGTTAAATGCCAAGTGGTTATATAGCATAATATTCAGTCAAAATTAACCACCTCACTGCTGCATTGACATACAGCATATTTAATGGCAACTGTTTCTGCAAAGAAAACTATAGACCCTGGGGAGTTCTAAGAAATGGAAAGAAAATCTTAATAATACTTCAGTTACTTGCTTGAAACAAAGAACGATAGTGTGCCCTAACTCTTGGCAGAGAGAACAAAACAGAACTATTTGTCAAAATTAGAAATATAATTTTTTTAGGCTCTTCCACGTGCAGATTGCATGCTTTAAGTCAACAGATGTGCCCACCTAATTTAGGAGCCAGTTTGGACCCACATCACGGGACAGAAGAAAAGCTTTTTGGTGCATTTCAAAAAGTTCTTTGCAGAACCTCAGTCTCAGGGTCATGGTCCTGCACAATGACATCTTTAAGCTTTTGGGACTCTCACTATCAGCTCTGAGGACTTCACCCAGATCAGCTTCAAGCTATGGATTGAACGTGCAAATCTCTCTCCAGTGAGAGATTTGCTTCCATCTTCGGCATTTAATCTAGATTTAATCTGCATTAAAATTTTTAAGAACAAAAGAGTAAAATATATTCTGCATTCTGAATGCCTTTTGAAGTTGTGGTAGTTGAGTTGATAACACAGCTAGCTCTCAACCCCGTGACAGACAGTCTGATTGAGGGATTCTACTCTTAACGGGGGGGTATTTTTCATGTCTTTGTTTGTTTTTCAAAACATAGTAACTATTCCTTGCATGGAAAAACTTCTTACTGGGATAGGCTACAAGGAACTTCTCTTTATGCCAAAAAATCCCCCTGACCCACACAAAGAAAATTTTATTGCTCAAATAATCAAAGCACTTAAAAATTAAATTCAGAGAGAAAGGAAGCATAAGTGGACAGTAAACAGAATTTTTAAATGAGAATAACCCCCTATGTGTAATAGGAAAACAGGGTAAATGGCAGGCAGTGGCGCACTGAAAAAATGTGTTATCCTCTTTTGCTAGCCTTCTCTCATAAAAATTTACACTACGGGTGGTAAAATTAAAAAGGAGCAGAGCAGAAGAGAACACCAGGGAAATTAACTTTGGTGGGAGTTCCAGTTTTACAGCATTTAAATTGCATTTGGATTTTCTTCCTCTGTATCAGAAGGGGCCGGGCAGGGGCCCCAGCATGTCCTCTCACCATCACTACCAATTTGGATGAAGGCTGGAGGGTGACCCCCTTGGATAGACCCCCGTGATGAGTCCTGGAGAGCTGATCACTGGGATCCGTGGGAAGGGATGGATGGAGCACACAGGGCTGGGGTGCTGTAAGGGACACCTTCCTTCCAACAGAGGAATCAACAGACTCATGGCAGCCGGGCTGCCAGGACGCCCCGGGAGCAATGGGAATATCTTGAGGATAAGCAAAGCAGGAAAAGTCAGAGATCTAACCCAAAGAAAGTGCTCTAAAACAAAGGCAGAGACAAACTCTTAAGGCCAAAGATCTGCCTGTCCCTTCTCATCAGTAAAGTCAGGCTTCATAAATGAGTATATTGTGAAGGGAAATTATTGAAGAGAAAAGCATAGATGGCTTTCTGTATATATCAAAATTCTTTCTTTTGCCTTGACAGGATCAAGCAAATAATTCCTCGAAAAGTCACAGAGCTATTCAACAGGTGAACAGCTGCCAAGACAATTTGAAAACTCCACATTATGGTCCATCATGTAACTCATGTTTGCTCAGTAAATATTATTCTCTTGGGACATCTCATGCAGAGAAACAGATGCCAGTTGATGACCCAACCTTTTCCTGGTCTTTCACTATTGTTTATGTGAAAGAAATACAGGTAGATATTTATAAATAGAAAATCCTCAAATCTCACCAAAGTGATGTTTCCTTATGTTCTGCTCCTCTTCTGTGCAATATATCTGAGGTTTTGCTGGTTGAACCCCAGGGAGGGGAGGTGGGGGGAAGAAAGATTGCAGTTAACGTATATGAAACTATCTTGAGGATTTATGGTGTATGAGAAAAGTAAAAACCACAGATTTGTATAATTTTTACTAGAAAAAGATGTATTGAGCTGGCAGCAGCAGCAAGATGAAGGGAAATCACGAAATACTTCATAGTATTATATGAAAATTGTCAAAGTGTTGGGATACCCTAATCATCCATGAGCCAACTGAAAATAAAGCGTATTTATACTGGAATTTTTCAGCATCTTTGGACAGTAGTTTAGCTTTGTTGTAAGTTGTAATATTCCACAAAATACTGTTTATTTGATCTTGTCATAGAACACAGTAATAAAAGAACTGTAAATGTATCTTATTTATCAGCATGTCTGCACATTTGGGTTATCACAGGAGACATGGGTTGTTTTTCCTTGAAGGAACTGAAATGTCTGGTGGTTACTTTAGATGAAAACAGAAACAACAAAAAGCACTACAGAGATATTTCTTTTGGTCGTTGAATGTGATGCTTCTTTCCAATTATATCTTATACACAGTTATTAGAATATGGTTTAAGGGGTTTTGTGACAAAAAGAGAATACATCTGAAATGCACACCATTATTAGCAGTACCCAGTAATGTTCTGCTGCATGTTAGAATTTATGTAATAAAAATGTTAAACAGCCAGTGATTGGATTTGTTTACAGGATCTAAAGAGGGGAATTGGGAAGAACCCATGAATAACTTGCCTTGGAGGAGTCTTTTCTAACTGGATACAGATGGATTGGACCTGGAAGAAGAGACTGATGCAAAGTGACTGTAAAACATTATTCACTTACATTATTACTTGGAGTATACTGACTATCAAGAGGAGGTTTCTTCATGGTCAATCAATAGTACCCTGGTATTAAAATATTTTCAATGTGACTCATGAAACCTGCTCTTGCAGAAAACGTGGGAGAAAAGGAAAGAAAGCATGAGGAACAAAAATCCCACGATAATCTCTCCCCGGATAGCCAGCACGGAGCCAAATCACCCACCAGAAGGCATGGCTGCAGGAGCCCCCACAAGGAGTGCCAGGCAGGAGTGCCAGGCAGGAGTGCCAGGCAGGAGTGCCCCCAGCCCTGGCCACCCCAGCCCATGTCCCAGGGCTTGCTCTGGGGCACCAAGGACAAACTCTTCCCTGGAAGTCAGTTTTGCCAGAAGCACTGCCCATTTTGAAGGCATCTCTTGGGATGACAAACCACGAGCACCCACTGCTCCACTTTCAGTCCTCCCTCTGACCATCAAGTCTCCTTCCTTGGTATTTCCCTCATCAGATATATCTAATTATGGTCCTAAAACTTAAAGGCACCACCCGTATATTAGTGATCCTGACTTTTACATGTTATTTTCCCTGCTATATTTGTAAGAAGGAGCCCTCAGGATTTTCATATCATTGCTATTTCAGTTAAGCAGCTCAAAGTAATTTCCCTGGAACTGATATTAAATTCTGTAGCATGAATGCCTCCGTGTGTGGATATAAGGATGTGTATGCATATGAAGAATTTTTGCAGAACAATTAGCACTTATTAAAATCAATTATCTCTTATAATTGAATGAGATAACTCTAGAGATTAAACAATGGGGGGGGAGGGAAGTCTAAAATGGTGAAAACAAAAACTACACAGAGGAGTGTGTATTATTTAATGGCAATGCCTTGCTCCAGAGGAAATAATGACACATTTCATCCTCCCAGAAAGAAGGGATCAAACTTTCAGATGTGTAACAGAATTCAGTAGTAAGTTCGTAAGTTCTAAAAATCATATTCATTCAGCAATACTTAATGCCTTAATTTACTTCTAATGTACTACGAGACAGTGAAATCTGTATTTTAAGATTTGATAAAAACCAAAAATGAACAGAATTTTCTAGTGGCAAAAGTGTAAAAACTGGCAAGATGAATTAGCACAATTACTGAGTGTATGGTATATCTCAAAATAAATCTGCAACAACAATTCTATTAATTCAGCATATGTATCTGGTTTGTGTTACCTGACTAGAGATAGAGAGGTTGATGGTAATATCTAATAATTTACTTATTTATTCTTCGAAATGTTTTTGTCTGTTAAGATAGTTATTTCCCAGTGCTAATTATATCAATATCTATAAATAATTTGAATCAAAGCAAGCTTAACGGTACATAAATGTTGTACAGCTAGGCCTTCAGTAAAGCTTTATTTTTTCTAAGGCTGAAGATATGGAAGTAGTAAGTTACTCTCAAGAATTCACAAATGTCAATGCCAAAGCTGAATATACAATTTTAACTGTGTCCCTCATCCTGTCATACATCAGTGATGTACAAGTCTATTGGTTTATATGATTATTACTGCTGGTTTAGTAGGTTGCTTTAAAGATATAAAGTACTTTTATATCAATCTTCTTCAAAAATAAGACTTTCTGAGCTGGAGGTCTCGTGCTGACCTTTCAAAAGAGTGACTATTACCCACAAGGAGCTTGGTCAAGAAAACTCCATGCTATTGTTTTCTTTTTTTTTTTTTGTTTAAACTATATCTTAAATAAGAAAATCACCAGCAAAAAAAATCTACTGATTAGCTTCTCTCCTCCTCCCTCCACTGTGAAAATATACTGATTAGCTCCACCACACATCCCACTCCAAATAATGCTGCTGCCAGTTTTGATATAAGACTTGCACTTCATTAACATGCAAGCCATGATGTTGGATTTCTTAAAATTATCATACCTGGGTTGCAGAAAATAACTTTTAAAATAATATGCAAAATAACCTTTTTAACATAAAATTTTCATACCTGGATTCATGAAAATATAAAGTATAAAAGAACCAAAGGAAGCAAAACCAAAAAAAGCCAAGAATTAAAATAAAAAAAAAAAGAAGAAAAAAGAAAACCACACAATCCCTCAAAACCCAAGCAAATGCTACTGCAAAAATGGGCAATATCAAGGGTTTTTCTTCTCCCTGGAAAGTACATCCATGTTGGTCTGGCTTATGCTTAAATGAAAAGAACAGGTCAGGGATAACACAAAGTAATTTAAAGGACTTACACTGCAATACATAGGATTGCCCACAGCTACACCTTGCAATCACCCAGTTCATATTTTAGGTCCTGACATAAGAGTTCATAGTATTTTACAATTCTATGTTCCATGTCAGTGGCTGACTGTGGAGTTGAATATCAGTCCTATTTAAATCTGCAAGAAAATAGCTGCAGGTGACATAACCTTTCATGTAGTACCACTGTGTACATATACAAATAATTGAGGCTCTTGACCCTGTCTACGCACATACAACTGTAAGTACAAACTTGACATTTTGATACTGCTTGTAGCCTTTCCCGTTGTTATTTTCTGTTTCAATAATCCATTGCAAGTAGAAAAATGAAAGAAGGAAGCATGAATGATTAATGCTGTCAAGGTAAAATAATGTATTTAGAAAAATCTATAAATCTGTTATTTGTGGCATTTTAAAACTAAACACGACACTCTTCGGTGCCACTCAGCCTCTTTTACAGCAGATAAATGTAAACGTTTTGCAGAAACAATGGCAGCACTACCCTCTGAACACTGGTTTTGGCACCAAAAGTTAAAGGGATCGGCTGTAAACTTCTGTGTATAAATGAATATTAAACAGAGATGAATATTCATACAGTGTTATTAATATTTAATGTCTACGTATGATGAAAAGTGAATGTGAATAAACTGCTGTTCCTATACAAGCTTCCTGCCTTTATCTTCCTGACTGTGTCCACACATGGATTATGGCCTTATCTCTGGTATTTTTCCCAGTTTGCAACTGTAAACTGAATGTTTGGAATGGACTATATTTATATTTCTGAAAATATTTAGCGTATCTACCTTGCTGTCAGACAGGACAATATGCCTCCTTAGCCATATTTTAGATAGATATGTTCACATAAATATAAAAATATTTTGCTCTATATTTAGTAGTTGACATTAAACTTTGAATCAACAATGGGACAGCTGAAGACCTGATGACTGATTTTAGATAGTTTGAATTTTCCTTGGACTATTTTTATCTTTTTTTTAAAAAAAAAAAAAGTGATGGAAGAATAAGTACCACATTTGCCCTCCTTTCTGGGACCAGCCTGGTGCTTTTTCAGCAGGAATGCAGGCTCAGCTCTCCTGAAGCCACTGCAATCCAGGAGCTGGGCATGCACGCACCATCCCAGACTGCAGGCAGTTCCCTGTGGAAATCCCAAACATATGATAAATTATCAATACCACTTGAAATCGAAAGAGATCTTTGCAGAGCAGTGCAGATGTTAAATTACATCAGCCCCCCACCAATCTGCACTTCTGCTGTTTTCTTTCACCTCTGAAATGACAGCCAGGCAATCAAGGCAAACGTTAGAATATAAACAAAATATTCTCTTCTAAAGTAGCGAGGGGCCTTTCATGCTAACAAGATGTTTTCTCGCTATGAAGACAAGAGCGTACAACAAAGCCACAGCTATCTGCTAAAATGTCTTGGAGATGTTACATTTGTTAGGTGCTCCAGCAAGTCATTTAAAATTAAAGTTAATTAAATTAATGTGATATTAGCTGAATTGTTTCACTTGATAAATCTGTAAAGCCCAAACTGCACAGCTCAGGTTCCAGGAGACAAGTGTATTAGCAATGCATGCAAATGATCAGAGTTTGCAGATTCAAAAAATAATTACAGCAGATCTATATAGCTCGCAGCAACTTTCACCTGAAGTCACAGCAGCTGAAGGGCTTCAAAATGATGCTTATCGCTAGATATCCATACTGCCCTTGAAGTGCAATTTCAGTTTTAAGAGAAAAGTGTCCACATTTCCCATTATATTCTGACCTATTTTGCATACATTTTTTAATCCCCACTGTGCTCCTTTGCAGTCAATTAGGACTGTTAAATCCCACCTATACAAAGCCCTTCCCACCTACTAGGTGTCACCTGTAAGGTAAGTGGCTTCAAAATTGTTTCCCTACTTAAGTGTCTGAAGAAATTATCATCCTTAATTCATGAAGAAATCAGAATGTTACCTAAGTCATGAAAGGCAGCAACTGAAAGGAACAATATCTTTGAAAATCCAAATAAAACTATTTTACACGTAAAGTAAATACACATTGTTACTGGAAGAAATTAGTTTCCCATATAGGAAAAGTTTGTATCATGAACTTTTAAATTTCTCTTTCAGAAAAAAAGACTTACTGTTATTTCTGTGATTTTCTCTGCCTTCAGTTTGAAGAGCTGTGTTGCCCGGGACAGGTTGCTCCCCATACTGCTGTTACTGCGTTCAGCTGCTGTTTAACTTCTCAGGCCAGAAAGTGAAACTCAGAATAATAACTGTCACATATAAGCATAAAAAGCAACATAGGCAAAAAAAATTCGAATTAAGTTTGCAGTCATAGTTGATTGGAATGCACTCGAACTACAGAAACTTGCTTAAAGATGCTCACCTCATTCAGCCAATGGGGTTTAATAATTTAAAATTAACTAAACTCTTGTAGTATAAAATATAGTGGCTCTGTCAGAATCGAAGAGCAGAATGCTAATTTAGGATTTTAAATAATAATTCTGAATAAATGGAAATGTCATTAAAAGGTAGTGGGTTTTTTTTTAATTTTAAGTTCATAAAGGGACACCTTGAATTAATACAAGCCATTAAAAATACTCCTAGAGCGAGCAAAGACTTACAAATGTCAAAACCCTGAGTGAGCCAGGAAGAATTTAGCTCACACTTGAAATATTCTGGGTCATAAATACGAACATGTTCATATTGAAAATACTGTAAAACTCATATGTATATTTTGCAAATCACAGAATTCACAGGGAAGCATCTGTATTTCTGTGGGCAGTATTTTCTGAAACCCCCTCCTGGAAATTCACTTCTCTGCACATCAGTGCTTGCCGTCATTTCCAGCCATTCTGCCACCCTCTGTTCTCTTCACTCACAATTTCCATGTCTACATGAAACTCGTAAGGAGCTCGTTCCTTTCCCCACCAGCATCACTGAACACAGGAATTAGCCCAATTTTTTTCCCAGCAGCAAGCAGCATGTGTGGCTGGTCCCAAGGGAACATGCTCTGGGGAATGCAGGGTCCCCTGCCAGCTCCTGCAGGTCATGGGAAGCCAGCCACAAGGGTTCTGAATAAAACATATAACTGGGTTTGTTACAGCTGTAGACAAACTCTTTTCCTAATATTCAAATTTAAAAAACAAAAAAAAAGGGGAGGAAATTAAATGCCAGAGGTGCCAGCTCAGCAGGGCTGAGCAGTCCCAGCAGCAGAGGTTACCTCACAGCCCTGCTGCTCGGTTTCTGATTAAGGTTCCTGCTCTGAACTGGGTGCCACAGTAAGGCACTCTGCAAACAGCACTCCCGCTTTGGCAGCAGCACCCAGGACAGCCTGACTTGTGTTTAAGCAACTCTGGGTTGGAGCTTCAGTCAATGTCAAGACTTAAAGATTGAGAAAACTAGAAATTACCATCCCATTAAGACATAAGTTTGAGAGAAGTGGATGCCAGGAGCAAGACAAACCACTCCAAACACTGATTTTCCACTACATCTTTTTTCACTGGAAGCAAAACATTGTCGCACCACAGTGACACTCCCACCCAAAAACCTGCTGTTGCTCAGCCAGAGCCTTTTCACCAGTGCAACTATATCGGCCTCTCCCTAATGCACCACCAGGGCTGGAAAAGTGGCCATGAATTATAAACCAGAAGAGGTTATCTTTTAATTGCATAAAGAAGCAAAAAATTCCATTTCATGCAGAAATACACACACCTTACATGCAAAATAACTCACTTCCCGAGTGGGAAAACTTCTGAAGCTAATTTCTTGTGACTTTGCATGTCATAATGAGACTTCCTGGCCTAATGAAGTGTGAGCTCCTGTCTGTGCTATTGGGAGACCTCTCTCACATGTGGATTCTCTGAAGTTGGTCCCTCAGTAGGAGCATTCATCTGGATTTCCCTCTCCTACCACCTGCTTGCCTTCACATGGCCTTTGGGAACTTGCTGCTTCTGAGAGTTCCCACCCCCTGCCAGAAACGGGATTGTCATCACAAGCGCTGGCAGCGTCTGGATGAAGGTTTCCATTCAGCTGCTGGAGCCCAGGACGGCCTCATACACCCATGCGTACCCTTGCATAAAATACTGCTGAGGGTCAAACTAGCATGTCCACTCTGGTCCACTTCTGGCTCTTCCCACAGAAGCCCTCTCAGGTCTTCATGGTCCCTGTTCTCACAGCTCAGGATGTGGGAACACTGACCTGACAGAATGCAAATACTTTTTATGATGTTAGCATATGTCAGCATAAATGCTCGTGTACGCCACAGATTGCTCTCCCCACAATCAGCCTCTCTGGCAAGAGCTAATGAGCCTCCACACGTTATGTGGTGACAGGAAAGACAAAAGCTTTTGGAGCAAAAACCTGGAGGACATGAAGGGGACCTCCTGCCATACTGAAGTTTTCCTCTTAAAGCTGAAAGGAATGGCTTCTTCACTAACTGAGAGGAAAACCTCAGCTTGTGCCACATTCAAAGGAGTTACATCTGAATCCCATTTGTTTCAAAGAAGGAATAGTATTTGAGATTTATGTACAGTAGTGCATTTCAAGTGAAAGTTCAAGCCCACTGTACTGCACAGCATGCATGGATTCTGCTGGACCGAAAGACAGCAGGAAACAAATGCACCCATCTGGCCACATAAATCAATCACTGAAATCTGAAGATACACCCACAGAAGGGAAAAAATGATTAATAGATCTATGATGTGTAAATTTTTATTTAACTCTAAAATCAGACTAGAAATCGCTTTTTGAAGAACACCATGTCAAGGACATGAGGACTTTGCAATAGCGAGAATCTTCTAAATCTGTCAGAAGAGACAGGACAGATTAAAAGCACACATTGAACCTGGGAAGGGTGGCCTCGGCCATGGTTGTGCCACTCCTACCTGCACTCAGTGGATGTGCCAGCTGGTGCTGGACATCATGGCAGGAGGGGGCACAGCCCTGCCTGTGGGGCACTCCAGCAGTTTGCTTTGAGTGGTTCCTGGGGACTGCACTTCATATTGCTTTTGCTCTACACCCAGTTCTTCAATCGGTTCAAATCTCACCACGGTGTTGACGCTGTTGCAGAAGCTGAAGCACCAAAGGCTCTGCTGGCAGCTGCAGATACATATGTGGATTTTATTCAGTGCAGGCAGGGAAGCCCCCAAAGATACGAGAGAGCACAGAGCTCAACGCCTCACTTCAGCATTTTTCTCCCCCTGATCTCACGCTGCTTTTCTGGCAAAGCGTCATATCTGGAGTAAATCCTGCTGAAAGAATACTTCTAAGTTAATGGCTTGGAGGAGACAGTTCTGGATCTGGCCACAATCTCCCTGCCCACACTGTCTGACACACGGGACATTTCTGCCCCTTTGGTCTACTGACTCGTCTTTTAAAAAAAATGTTATACTAGATCTATTCCCAGGGACATTTTGTCATTAAAAATGCAGTGTTTGGGCTGACTTTGGCTCACAGCTCAAGTATTAGCTCCTCAGAAACCACCTACCTCAGAGACGAGCTGGGCTCTCATTAGTCACTTGCTAAACGTAGTCCTGTGAGACAGCATCACACAGCTTTTTGGGGTTTAAATCTAAAACTTTGGACAACATTTTTGTCTCACAAATGGACTTTTTCCTGCCAATATGCTGACGCCTTTTCAAGCATCTTCGTGTGTCATTTGGGAAGGAACACAACCACACACCAGAACACGGATGTGACTGAATTCCTTGACATCATTAACAAGTTTTGTCATTCCACAGGAGTGGTAATTGCCTCCACAACATTTAGGGACCAGAAACAGCCATCTTGATCTGAACCAGCCTGTCTTAGCAGTGGGAAGGCCTTGAAAACACAGTCTTTTTAAATTGGCTGACACAAAGCTCACCCCTATCTCTATCAGCATTGCAATAAATAAATGATTACAGTCAAACTGCTGCCATTATTGTTATTAGCAGCCTGCAAGCGAAAGTTGAATCAGAAGAACACTGAAGAATGAAAAAAACTTTTAATGCTCAGCTCTACTTCAACTCAGACTAATTCCACTGGAGAACGTGTAATATACTCACCAGCACAACATCTTCAGCCTTGGTTCCTGTCACTGTGGGCACCCAATTTGCAATCACCACCACATTTTTTGTTTGTTTTTTTTTTTTGTCTTCCTTTATTCACTGACTTCTGCAAATCTTTGGGAGGAGAAATGAAGACTACTATAGCAGCTTTTAAATTGACTCTTATATTAAGAATGTTATGTTTTTTATATCTGCTCTGAAAGGGTAATATGAAACTTATGAAATATTTACTAAGTGTGATGCATAAACAACAAATCACCTCTTTTCCATTAAATATTTTTTGTGAAAGATATTTTTAATAAAATACTGCAGCTTGCAATTTAATTACAATGAGTAATTAAAACTTAGAGGATAATCATTTTTGGCAAAAAGTCAGTTTTTGTTAAAATTTTAAGATAGAAAAAAGATGCATATTACGACCATAATACTGTTAGTAATTAAGATAAATGCATCAATTATTAAAGATGCAAACATGTCAAGCAAGCATAACTAATTATTTGAGCATGTTAACAGTTGTTTAATGTTAACAAGCAGTGAATTATTAAAGACCCCATGTGTCACATTTTGGACTGCATAAAATATAATGTTCTGGAAGGGTTTATGATTTTCAGGTTTTGCTTAGATCTTTCCAGTCAGATAAGCAATAAATTTAAGATAACTTGCATTTAAACTGTATTTCTAAAATAATTAGTTGTAATTGTGTAATGAAACGTTGTATTTCTCACTTTATGAAGACTTCCAAATTCAGTAAAAGAGACCAAAATGTATCAATAGGTGCTCTATGCTGTAAATACGTGATTTCTGTATATGGGTGTGCAATTTCTTCATTAAAAAGAGATATGGTATTTGAGAAGCTTAAACTGTCAGAGCAACAACTATACTGAGATGAAAGAGTGCATTTTATGTGAACTAATGCTCGTATTGGTACCTGGCTTTGTATTTCAGTGGCTGAGTACCTTCCAGGAAAGGAAATATCCACAAAGATCACCTTCAGCCAGCTCCTGGTGACTGTGCTAAGGCAGCTGCACTCCCATCTCCAAATACCTGTTAGTGATACCACAACATCTGACATAAGAATGAAATCCATCAGAATGATTTAGGGTTGTACACACCATCACTCTAAATATTGAGACTCAGTTCATCCTGGTTGTGGGTTTGGTGGCTGGGTTGTTATATTTAGACAAAGATAAAATTAGGTTTATTTCCCTGGACTTCCTTCCAATAGACTGAAAAGTAAAATCTTTTTGTCTAAACACTAGCTGTTAAACCTTCAATTCTGGTGAGTCCCGAAAGGATTTATTGCAAACCAGAGAGGAGCCAACACGTGACCAGCGATTTGAATTTTGGATATTTATTGCAATAGCTTTGCAGTGCTACCTAATCTCATTTGCAGACAGACAGACAGACACACAGCTGTCTCTCCAGTCGAGGCATCTCGGGGCAGATGTGCCCAGAGCCCAGCACACCCCTGAGGCAAGGCTGAGCCCCAAAGGTGGCAGCCCCATGGCTTGGCTGTGCTGAGCCCCTCCACGGCTGCTGCAGCCCCCGAGGTTTCTCCCCTTGCGCTGGCACAGCAATCTGGAGTAACTCCTGCTCCGTTAGCGACAGCAGCTGCTGATCCCGATTATTTCAACAGCGCCAGGGAGAAATCACATCAGCCTTTAACGTGGCACACGGAGGGGAAGGTGACCTCCGTGCCTTGCTGAGCTGCACTCAGGGTGGCTGCTCATGGTCCTGGGAGGCCCAACCTCTGCTGCCAACGACACACAGCACGGGGTGGCCCCCTGGTCAAAACAGGTGACCAGCACCATCGTGAAGATTACTGGTTTCCACTCATGTCAGGGGGAAGAGAGGCCTGGAAGCACCAAGGAAACAGTTGTTTGTTTGTTTGTTTTTAGCAACATATTAATATGAATTAATGTTTGCAAAGCTGTTTGACATCTTGAGATGAAAGTGGATCCGCACACAGATTAGGCTGTTAATTGGCTGGCCGGAGGGTATGCAAACAGTGCGGACCCACACAACACTTAGCTCTTTGCACTGATGTTTAAAATCTCCCCTGCCCTGCAATTAGGCAGACATTTCAGCCACACAGTGGGAGGACACGTCTCACCTCCAAAAACTTTGCAGCCAAATTCCCCCATAGTTCTGAAGAAGAGCTCACGCCCAGCCAAGCTCTCAGGCCATCCTGCAGCATGGTGCCCATCCCAAGGGTGGTCTTGGGGCACAGACAATAGTGAAGTTTCTTCATCATGGTCTGTTTTCTAATGAAAATAACCTGATTTATGCCCCTCTCGCAAGTGTATTTTAAAGATGATTGCCCTGAAATGTAATTGGAGTTTTTAAATTCAACCCATCACAAAAGCACAGAGGCCAAAGCTAGACTCCCTGGTGGAAAGATGCTGATAACAAAACTTCGGGAAGTTAGGAGAATGGCACTTCAAGCCTAGGACAACAGTGGGATTTCAGGTGCTGGAGGACAAGCATGTCTTTTGCAGATAATTTACTGCTCTCAAAAATACACAAAGGAAGTTTGGGTACCCTACTGGTCTTCTTTTTAGTTTATCTTATTTAGTATTTTCCCCCAATTTTTCTTCCCGTTTCTAGGTGACCTCCCTCCTGTGACAAGGTCTCCCCATTATGACAGTGAGCTCTGATGATAATGTAGGTAACATTCAGACTGAGACCAAGTGCAGCAGAAAGCCATATTTCACTCCTGACCTTCAGCTCCCCCTCTAGTGCAATGCACACATTATATTTCCTTTCACTCATAGCAGGACCAGTGAAACAACGCCGGATGAAATAAGTGACGTTTCCTTAGCGAGATGCCAGCAATGAATAAAAGAGTTTTGCCATTTTCACTGCACGTATGATACCCACCACACAACTTTGCTTGGCTCACATTAGACATTAAGATCTCTGCTTAGCAGAGGCAGGGAGAGAAAGATGAGGCAGAGACAGAAAGAGGCATCAGAGCACTCCCTGGCACGCAGCGCTTTGCAGCACGCCCAAGCTGCCACAGCGCCAGGCGCTTTTGGGGGAGCTCCCAGTGCCACCCCACAGGAGTTCCCATCCTTCTCTGCTGTCCCAGCCAGAACACCACACCCGCCGAAGTGCAGGAAAAAGTCCTGCTGCTGAGCTGCCACGGAGCCCCAACCCCAAAATCGCGGGTTCTCTCATCTCCAGCACCAACTGCTGCACTACACAGTAGCGCTGGCAGAGCTCCAGACGTATTCCTTTACGTGTCAGGCCTGAATCTCTTCATATGTTGGGGAAGAGCTGCATGTACAGTACTTCCCTTACTTCCAACGCGTTTTTGCCATCTGTTTCTATTATGGGAGTTTATGGCACAGAATACCTCAGACATTACAGTATCTGTTTCTTTTCTGCGCTGCAGTTATGGTTGCTGTGCTGCTTTATGAACAGAATGATAAAACTTGGAGCCTTCTTAATTCTCTCCTTTCCACCCCCATTTTTTTCATAGCATGCTGCAGAAATGGAAGGATTTTTTACAGTTCGTATTATTATGATGAGAAGTGATTTGAAAGAAAGTATGGAATTTATCAGGAAATGGAAATGTGACTACAAGGCAGATTTTAAAAATCCTTTAATTATATCATGATTAAGAAGGGTTTTTTATTGTTACTTCTGTGTTCTGAAGTATACAGAATTTTGTTATAATCTAAAATTTGCCTGTTTTTTTAAGAAAGAAGAACCTGCTTGGTTCAGATAGTCTCTCATTCACATCTATTAAACTCCTACAGTAAAGCAGGGACTCCACAAGCATAAGGGCTCTGTGGATTTTCCTGAGTAATATTTCACAGCATTTCGCATCCCCAAAATCAAAGCACTTTCTTGAAGCAGCATCGTGTCAATACACCCACGTCCCCCACTGCGTATTTTCTGAGAACCCTTCATTCTTTGAGGAGAGGAATTATTTGTCTGTTGTAAACTTTAGCTAGACATTTTTGTGACATGAAAAGCTATTATTTGCATGCAACAGCATCACATTTTAACCACATTTAGATGGGGAATATTTGCAATCACCCTCATTGTCTCTAACCCGTGAGGAGGTGGAGCTGTTGCACACTTCTTTAAAGAATGAATGAATGCAGGCTCATGGGCAGAAGATTAGATAGGTATGAATTTGGCAAAGAAATCAAATATAGACACAAAGAAAAATCCTATTTGCCCAGGGCTGGTTTGATCACATGGTGACCATCTGGAATTTAGATCAAGCCTTCAATAAAATACAAGGGACCACACTTCTGCAGCACTCTCAATGATAAATTAATATCTGAGCTGGAAGTACTACAAGAAAACAGTGATAAAGAAGACAAAAGCCACATCTCACATACTCCAATTGCACTCCATTTCCTGGTGTTTCTTCACTTCCCCCCTCCCCCTGCCCATTAATATAAACATTATATGAGAAGTATAGTGAGAGCAATAAAAAATAAATGGCAATTAGAGCCAAGATCCAGAGCTAAGACAGGAGGGAAAAAGGAACAGAAACATTGGTCCTGATGGCCTTTTCCTGTTCCAATTTTTTTTAATGTTCTTCTGACCTTGATTAGATCTGCAACTTCTCATGTGAAGCTTTGAGATGAGTCCTATATTTAGATAAAAAGCAGTACCAGAAGTGAACTGCCAAGCATGTAAGGATCTCTACATACTGTGCCATGTTTTCTGAACCACGCCATTGCCCCTTATCTGCTCTGCTCCTGGTAGCTGATTTACCACAGTGCCTCTCAGAAGCAACCTGCCAACAAAATCCCAGGAGCCCTCTGAGCTCTTTGGACAGTCTCTAGCACCCACATCCTTGGGAGCATCTCCCAGAGTGCCACAGCGCCTTGTCAGCATGACAGCTGTGTTGGGAAATTGTAGCAAGCAGTTTCTTACCTGCTAATTCAGAGCTAATGCATCAGGCTACACCCAAAATCCAGTCTGGGATGGCTCCCTGGGCAGAGGTCACCGTGGGAGCACTGGTGGAGGCGATAGCCCACGCCTGGTGCCCCGTAACTGCACAGTGTCAGACACCACCCACTGTCCTGTGGCCAGCACCAGGCAGGCAAATGCCTCAAGACCGAGCAGCAAGTTGGTTCAACTGAAAACTAAGTCAAGAAAGAACAAACACGTTCATTTTCAGGCTCACTCCACACAAAGGTGGGCCAAAGGATGCCCAAGGTACAATCAAGTGTGACTTTCACTGGCCTAATATAGTTTAGTGCCACAGACTCTCCTCCTCTTTGGAAATGGGAGCTCTTCAGCACAGTGCACCAGTCCCTCTCCCTCAACCCACCATTCACATTTCAGTGCATCTTTCCACCACCTTCAAGCCTTAAGAGCTTGACAGCCAGCTCCCTCCTTTGCCTTCTCCCTAGGAGATGGAAAACTATGCCAGACCCATGGCGAAGGCCACTATAAGGGGTGTGGAAACACAACGACTCCCTGATGCTGCTTCCAAAGACGTGGCTGCAGCCTCTGACCACAGCAGGAGCCCCAGCACTGGAGCACTCCAGCATGGAATTCCCAACATGTATCTCCAATGCCCCTAGCATTGTTGTTTCTGCCACCCCTCAATATTCAGAAAGGCAGAAGTCAAATGCAACAACCACAGTCACCTTTCCCTGAAGTATGGATCAGAACGTGCTGCACTGTGCCTTCATGGAAACCTGTGGATCAACACAGGGCTTGCCTCCCGCCACAGCAGGATTACAGATGCTCTGCTGTCAGTCTTTTTTTACAACTGGAAATGAAAGGTGCTTGCTGTTCATGGATGGTATGAATACATGTTCATTTGGGTCTCAAAGAAAACACAGGTCTTTTATTGTGATGGATTTGAAAAAAAAAAGTCTTAAAATGTAAGAAAATGTATCAGGACAAAGGCTAAAAAACAGTCTCTGTGAAAAGCAGGAAGGAATATTCTGTGCCTCTCTTTAGCAAATAAAGTGTTCAGACAATGTTTTAATTCCAATTGAGAGAGGTAATATTCACATTTCCTGCAAATCCCCTTCCACCCCTGTCAGATGACAGTTACAAGCCCATCTGTGGCAGTCACCTCCCCCTCTGTGGTAGTCACCTCCTTCACTTCTGTCAGAGAAGGGATTTCAAGAACTAAACAAATATTAAAAGTTAAAAAAAGCCAAGAGACCTTCAGTTTCCTTTGTATTTCAGGCTTAAAGGAGTGATTTTTTTGCTTGCTGTTTGGATCAATAGATTATTTCAGTAATAGAAATACTAATGTCCTTAAATCTATATTTTTTTCCCCTGCAAATCACCAAAAAGTCTCTCCCGGATTAGGCCTCCCAACCAACTGATTTAGTTATGTGTCACAGGAGCCTCCGTCTCTCATTTTTCTCTTTTCCTGGGCTGAAGGAAATACTTATTGGTACTGTACTCTAAATCCCAGCCAATGGAAAGCAATGTTTCACCATCTATCTGCCCCTGACACACTTTTATGTAAACCACTGCAAAGGGAAGGGATTCACATATGTTTTACCGACTCCACTAAACTACGAATAGAAGGCATCCAAGGTTCAAAGAGTTAAATTACCCAAAGGTTTCCGCCGCCGCGCTCGCCCCCCACCCTAAGCCCCTCTCTTCTCTCTCAGGGCTATGCTTGATTTATGGTGTGATCCATCCCTGTTGGGACTTGACAGTCACTTTCATTTTCTGGTATTTTTTTTCCTTTTGCTGCCAAGGTCACCAGAGAGAGGGCCCTCCAAGTTTTCTGCATTCGTCCTCCTTCACCCTTCCACCAGCTTGGCCTCATGAATCATCCCGTCTTCACATTGAACTCCTGATGCTTCTCTTCCACCAAACTGCCCGACTTCCGCAATTTTTCTTCATTCTCACTAACAATTTGGTAATGAAATATTGATTTTTAGTTAGATTCAAATAGATGTTATTAAGTTTGCATTGATAAATCGTTCTCTTTTTCAGGCTGGAAGTACCTCAGTCAAATTCTAACTGCGCTTTCATACCTGGTGATGTATTAATTTGACATATTTGTCACCCAAGCTGCCTGGCTCAGAGTTAGAGGAGGGCGTCTGTCCTAATTGCTGCTATTTTACAGAGAAGGTGTAATTCTAGCTGATTTCTTCCAAGGATTTTAGCCCTAAAATAAGATATTTCCAAACATTTTCCATGGGATTTTTGTTAGGAAAACAAGCAAACAAACATTCTTTTCAAGAGGGGAGAAGTAGGCATTTAAAAAAAAAAAAAAAGCACTGACCAATTCATGTTAAATGTTTCCAGTTAATTTTGCTAATTGAAATATATTCAATATCAATGAATTTGTCATAGATTCTGTGACAAGTAAGTAGTTATTTTAGCCCTCCTCAGTGATAGCCACTGGATAGATGAGATTTGAAACATCAGCTGCAAAATAACTGCTCCCTTAACTGGTTAAATGAAGTGAATATTCCTGCACATTGCCAGCACAATAACCCCTCTGCCAGAGTTGAAGGTGGGACACGGGAACACGAGGAGGCACAAGCTGTGTCAGCATTGCATCATCTTTCACCTATGCCAGGGATAAGGTTCCCGGTCCCAAGACTTCATTGAGGGCAAAAATTGTGATCACAGATAGAAATAAAAATAAATTACATTGAAAAACTGACGTGCACTTTCCCCCTCTGCAATACCCAGGCCTTGTTCTCCACTTGTTCAAAAATAGCTGCTGCTCAAGCCCGCGGTGCCCCACTGCTGGCAGCCAGTGGGACCTGGTGGCCAAGCACAGGGCAGAGCCCACAAAAATTCAGCTCAAACCCAGCCATCAGAAGGGGGGAAGGACACACATTCTTAGGCCCACTCTGGGTACATCTCAAGTAACAATTAGTTTTAAGTTCCTCACAACCCAGTTGAAGGTTTAAACGGATGTTTGCAGCTGCATCAGTTTGAAGACTCGAATTTCAGCTGGATGCAACCTGAACTAGCTCTTTTCATGTGTCATTCAGCACCTCCAAAAATTCCACTTTCCTGGTGTCCCTGCAGCAGATACCAAAACAAGTCCTTCATACCATAAGAACGAATCTCATATTCACTGTGAATGGATAAAGAACAAGTGTTATTTCTTACCCACTAAATTAAAAGCTACCTGCTGAAAAGTCAACCTCCAAAAAGTATTTTAAAAAAAAAACAAAAAAAGAAGAAAGGAAGGAAAAAAGTAGCCAGCAATATGTTACTACCTGTCCTCTAACAGAAGTATCAAGCTCTGCTGTGCTGACTGATTTCAAGAGACAGGCATTGATGAATAAAGCTCAATTGTTTCCTATGCTCTTGTGTCACACCTTTTTATTTACAAAATAATTTAGCTTAAAAGAGGAGGTAATTCTTGGAAATTAGCTTTCAAAAGGTCAAATTAATCTACTTGGTGCTAGCTGAAAGCTTTTTTTTTAAAAAAAATATACAAAAGGAAATATATCTCAAAATAAGAAAATTCCAATTTACAGCCATCAAGATACTAAATATTTACTGCACAAGAATTAAACTTTTTACATTTAACGTGTTTGCTGTATGCCCCACGTTATGCAGAGTGAAGTAAACGCAACATTCCAGCAGCAGTGGTGACTGCTAACTCCACCCAGAGCTACCATTGCATTTCTTAAAATAAAACAAGCTGGAAAAAAGATATAACAACATAAGACAGCCTTCATTATCTCCCCTCCACACTGATACTGTAATAAGACTGTTTAAATGAATCAGACAGCAGAAGGGATGCATAGATTTCTCTACTTATGTAAGTTCATTCGTTCTTCTCACATTCCTCCTCTAACACACTTCCAGGATTATTTAGTGCAATAAGTAATTATCAATCCACTTTGGAAAGCCATTATACATTTACATACTCTTCAAAGCTGCTGTTACTTTTATTGCTTCTAATGCCAAAATGGGAATGTGAGAGAAGAGCCTCTCTAAGAGCAGGTTATGGTGAGTTCAGCGTGCAGAATGCAGTTTGCAGGATGCATATGGGAATGAGTCATTTCTGAGAAACATAAAACTCTGAGTTATCAAACCTTTTGCTAGTCAATTATTTTTCTTTACTATGCTTGCTAGTAATGACAACTGCTATGAGAAGGCTGCTCTGCTGTATTATTTCTGCTAACTGTTATTAACCTGCTGCAAAGTGAAACATGGCTGGACTAAAGCATCCTTAGAACTAAAAAATCATGATAATTTAGAAGGTAGAGGTAAAATTCAGTTATTTTGTGGAGTCCTTCTTTCCTTACCTTCCTGGCAGACATTACAGAACATGACATGAAATGCCCCACCAGCAGACCCCAGGGAATTGAGTAGCTGAGGAAAGTGTGACAGACACACTGCCAGCGCATGCTACCAGCTCAGTCAGATGAATATGCACTTAGAGAACTAAAACTTATACACATTACAAGCCTTCGGGACCATCATATCCTAATAATATGGAAAATCAGCAATGCCAGAGCATCACAAGGTATTCAGGAGTAACTCCTGCCAGGTGAGCTGCCCACTGCAGGGTGACCCTGCTGTGCCCTACAGCAAGATGGTTTCTCCTCTATAAGCTTGAGCTGTGGCAGTGGGCGGCTCAGGTTAGTGCAGGGCTGTTACTAATCTCTAAAAAAAAACCAGCATGCATTTACCTTTGGCCTCCCATGTTCCACAAGGCACAGTTCAAATTCCCAGGAAAATCTAGAGCTGGGCCAGCCTGCTTCCCAACCCACAGATCTTTAGTGCACAGCTAACAAACCTCAGGCACTGACAGCAACCATGAAAGCACATCCATAGGCTACATGATTAAGCACAAGTTGCACTTTGGCACCTGCCCTATGCATTTGCAGTATGGTGTGTGTACAGGTGATGCTGCAATTCACCCTCACAGAGCACATTTTCCATGCCTAAGGCCACCACCAGCCCAAATATCTGAGATAAGGTGGTAGAAATTGAAATACTTACAGCAGAAATATTCCACTGCTACCAGTGTTCCCAGTACTTGCCTTTGCTGGTCTGCCATCAGGACGAAAGGAAGGACCTGCTGCTTTTAAAATTTTTCCTGTTAGGCGACACCTGGAAAGTCTCCTAAAAGAAATTCTTACAAATTCTGTGAGAAAGTACCACATTAACAACACCACTGTATTTCTTAGTGCTGCATCCCAGGACAGGGGCATTGACTCAGCCCTTCACATACAGCCTGGTCTTTAGAAAATCCATGCCAGCTCAAAGGGTCATCTCCTCAACGTTTCTACTATATGAAATGCTGTTAAAACTGGCCCCAAATCAGTCTGCCATAGCAATCCATTCCTTGTCTTAAAAGACTTTTGGCTTATTTCAGAAATTAAGTAAAAAACCTTACCATAATTTGGTAGGGACATGTTGATTCAAGGAAGCGGCTGCTGAGCGAGCCAGAGATGAAGTAAATAACGAAGCTGATAGCAGCATTATCCTGTGCCCCCTCAGCAATGAAAACATGGACTGGGCTAATTCCTGGTAAAAGAAAATATCCTTTTTCATTTTCTTGGCAGGCACTGCAGCTTGGCTGCTCCAAGGCAGAAGCTGAAAACTCCCACAGCCAGGGCCTTCCTTCCTGAGCACCTCATGTCTTCAATAACAGAAACGGATTTCCTTCTCTTCTACTGCACTGCTCCCCTCTCTTCCCCAAGCAGTTTCCCTTCTCCTTACAGCTTGCTTTTCCCCCAGCTAGCTGGGACCCTCTACCCACATGAGAAGTAATTAATCTGAAAACAACCCCTGGGGACTGGAGTCACCCTTTGGGAAGCCAGAGCACTGACCAGCCAGCCAGACTCGTATTCACATGGCAGCGCCACTTGCAAAGAAAGCAAAATATGGTAAATGGAATGGAACCTAAGCCTGGGTGAAAACTGAAGCAGTTTCCATATGAAAGGTGTGGAATATTTCCCTTATGGTACCCCAGTGTAGCCAAATCTGTACTGCATATCTGAGGGAACAGGAAACCCAAGTTAGAAGTCCCTGATAAACAAAGGTGGGCATCGAATCCAAGTCCCCACATTGTCCTGGCAGAACATCCCAATTAAGCTGCTTGGTAAAACTGCTGTCTGTTGTCCCTGTTCTAATGCTGCCCCATATGCCAGGGAAGCTCAAGATAATCAAGGTTCATCTTTTAATTTTGCTTAGGGCATAAATTCATAGTGCTCTCTGCCCTCTCTTCAAAGCATCCCACATGGAAGGAAATACTGTTTTCCTTGGGGTAATGCTGGCTGACAAGGCATCGTTAACGAGAGTCTCTCCATATGAGATTAGGTTTTGGTACATTCACTGATAGGGAATGCAACGAGCAAACCGTAGTGACCCAAGTGTGTTACACTGTTCTGTCTTTCAGGAGATCTGGTGGTAAGAGGATTAGACACTGGTTAATGGTCAGCATGTACAACCCCCCCATATGAACAAAACCAGCCTTAAGATCAAACACATGTTAAATTACCTCCAAAGCAATTAGTTGTCTCACAGTGACTGCAATCGGAAACCGGGAAATTTATTGTTCTCCATTTTAAACATTTAAAATCAACGTGCTTGCCTTGTGAATGTACCAAAATCTATGCTGAATACAAACCCCAAACCTCTAAAAAATGCCTAATTACACTAAGTTTTCCATTCCTTTCTGTGACTTCAGTGCCATTCCTCCCTCCTTAAGACCTTTTCTCACATGCATTTTCTTTATGTTATTAGTGCTATCTATAAAATATGAATCCCAATTCCATGATCGTCATAAAAATCATAAAATTCTATGCCTGCCATGAAAATATTACATGATTTATTTTTGTGTGAAGTACATATTAAATCTAAGTATTGAGATGGTATTTTGCCTCCCTGACATCAAGAACTTTAAAAGACGCCCAATTTCTACTCAATTGCTGTTATGTTAGGTTTCTTTCCCTGTTTTAAAACAGATACTTCAGAAGCTATTTATAGATTGAGGTTAATATTCATATTGCCATATGCTCTACAGTATTTGCCCATATACCCTCCTCATTTTTATTTTATATGACATATGGCGGCTGCATTATACACGGCATTCTCCTAATGTATTGCATATGCATATAACATTTAATACAACAGTGTGTATATTCACCGTGCACTTCACACTAGCAGATTGGGAACTGATGGACAACACAGCTCCTCCACTGTGCCCCTTGCTGGACTCTTTTAAGGAGCAAAGGTGTGGTCAAAATGCACTGGAGCTCTCTGCTTTGGATGTATAGACCCACACCTAAAGCTCTGCAGGGACAAAAAAATGCAGAATAAATGGGGAGTAAACTTCTGCGGTGGCTGAGGATCTCTCCCCACTCACAAATACACACAGCAGCCTTCAGCAGCTTGGTCTGAGGGGTCACTGCATGGGGGTCTCAAATTCCCTATCAGCCTTACAACCTGAGGGACATGCTAACGAGGAGCAGTATTCTTCCCCTCTTGTGGACACCAGAAGCTTAAAATTGATTTTATTGCCTTTAGCTGATAGGTTCTTAATCTCACATTTTAATGATTTCCATATGCAAGGCAGTGTCACTAGACATAAGCAAAATTATTCTATGAAAATCCTCCTCTCAAGTTATTAAAAAAACTCCAAGAAAACCAAACAAAACCAAAAATGAAAACAGCTAGAAATTTACTTCCACTTCACTGCAACATTTGCACTGCTAAGAGCACAGCAACACTAAAAAAATAAAAATCTGAGAATACTGAAGCATTTTAAACTGAAGTTTTCTTTGACATTTTCTTCCATTCTGTTTTGAAAGCTACAAAAAGAAATAAAAGTCAACAGTCAAGAAGCGGAAGAAAAAAAAAATTAATTTGACTGAACTATTTATCCACATTTAGTATTGCCAAGGAACGGAAACATCAGTTATTCGCACAGCTCCAGTCATCATAGCACTCTATAAAGATCAGTGGTCACAGAGCACTCAAGAACTAATAATTAGTTTTTCTCCTTTTTAAGTGGAAAAATGTCCTCATGTTAATAATCAACAAGAATGTAAGATTTTCCATTAAACTTTCCAGGCTTTGACATGTCTGCAGCATTCTAGTCCTGCAATCCATGGTTTATTGAATATTTTTTGGGGGCTTTTTCCCAGAACAGGACCTTCACCACTGCTGTGTACGCCTGCCTTGCTGCCACCGTTGTTTGCCATGCAAAGGCAGGGCTGGTGATTCCCAGAAAATGCTTTGCTCTGCATTTCAGAGAGTCTGCTGCAGGATCACACCCAAAGCTAACGGGGAGAAGGGAGCGGGGAAAGCGCGACCCGAGCCAAATGCTTCCCCAGGACCCTGGGTGTCATCTCTTCAAAGGAAACAGAGTTCCCCACTGCCAACAAAGAACAACTCCATCCTGGCTGTGCAGGACCATCCCACTCCCTTCCCCAGCAGGAATTGCACGTGGCCTTTGTCCTTTCAATCCTGCTCCTCTGTGCTAATTAATATGAACAAATGGTATCAATAACAACCAATGCAATAAATAACAATTGAGAGAACCCCGCGATGCCTTCAACAGAACCAAATACTGCAAACATGAATGCCAACTTTGCAGAACCAAAAGCTCTTACCAAGGGGGCCAGGTGTTCTGGGGTGGGTTCATAGGGTCCTGGTAGGAATAAGGAGCACAAGAACCTCAGCAGCACCAGCCCACAACACTCCATTCAAAAGCCTTGCCCGTGTCAAAGCCCCATTTCAATCACTAGGAACTTCATTGGAGCAAGGTGTTCATCCTAGAAGAAATTGAATCTGTAGTTCAAACATTCAGTGAGCTGTGGATTCCACTCCCAGGACGTGGGTTCAAAAAGCAGGCAAGGACAAAAGCTGCTTTTCTTTGTGTACAGGTGATCCCTACATAAATACATTCTCATAAAATAGTTCCAATACCTCAAATGTACTCCCTGCTCCCCCATCCTCCAATCCAAATGACACTTAATTAAGCCATCTGATCTTCAGAGGCTTTTTTCCCCCTGTCAGAAACAATGAAGAAATAAGCAGATTTCTTCTAGAGCCATAGACTTTAACTACTGTATCACGTACAGAGAACAGAAAGAAAACCCTGGACAGGATGCAGAAACCATGAAGAAAAATTATTAAAGATTTAGGAAAAAGAAAAATCAATCAAGGGAGATACATAAACCTGATTAGGAAAGAAAAGATTGTATGTTTCTATATATAAATATATATATATATAGGCATGTTAACGGGTGGCTGGTTCTTCTAAGATTAAAGAAAATAACCTAAGGTTAAATATCCTTTTGAATTCCTCTGCTACCATCTACAAAACTGGAAACCTGTTTGCCATGGCTCCAAGCAAAGAGCTGATAACAGAATATTTTTGCAGCTAAATTCTCTTTTTCCACCAGCTCCTAAAGTCATGAGACAAATTCACTTGCCAGAAACTGATTGAGTACAGGGGATTTTTCCAAGTCTCTTTTCTGACCCAGATTTGTGTCTTCATGCTTTCTGAACAGATGGATAAGATGATCATTCTTTAAAGATCCCAACTTAAATGAAAATGTGTTTAGTGGTTCCAGTGCAGGGAAATACAGTAAGCCATTAAACCATGACAAATTTGACACACACAACAACTTCAGGGAAAACAGGCCAAAAAAATGGAATGTCTACCTTACCAAAGCAGAAACTGAATCCGAGTGATTAAAAAAAGCAGCAAGGGAGATAAGAAAATAGCCATTTGTCCTGTCTGGGCTCACCCCACAGCGGGAGCACCACAGCTCCCACCAGCTGCCCCCACCCAGCCCCACCCACCAGCGTTGCCAAATTAGCACAGAAACCCAAAACTCCCTGTCAGAGAAACAGCAAAGCTCCCTGGAAAAGGCAACGAGACACATTCTGCTAACTATTTGCCCTCAATTCACAAATGAATATGGTCAGGCTCAGCTAAAGCAAAAAAAATGAACCAAGACAACAAAACCCCACTGAATTGTGATTTATAGTAAATCTCTGACATTTTTATGGTTCTCAAACCAATAATGCAAGAAGAAACAGCAGACAGTGAGCTCTTGGCACTGGTATTGACTTCAAGGTCAGTGGAGCACAGAAACCCATTGGTTACTGATAAAATGGCCTCTCCTCCACCCAGCTGCTTCTGGTTTTCAGCAGAGAACTTCTTGGAAACCTGCAGGTGTTTGATATTTTGTGGTACTTAGCTCCCCTACTGCACTTGATAGAATAATTACATTGTTTAAACTTTTCAATCAACAGAATTTCTTCTTCCCTTGAGCCTGGATTTGCTTTATTTAGTACCAAGACTAGAGAAAGCAGGTTAACAGCCTGCCTAGCTATTCACATCTCTGCAGAAGCCTTTTATTCTTGAATCAAAAGTGGTCTTCTGTTATTATTCTTTCAACTGGTATGTAAGGGTAACGTGATTGTGTCTGTAAGTAAGTGCCATACTGAATTTAATCATGCTATTTATTTGCTTTGAATTATCCTGTATTCATTTTTTCTGTACTCTTAGGCATCGATAAAGTGGTTCTTACTATTACAGTAAATTAAATGCACTTTAAAAGATTATCTTTTACATTTGTCATAACAAGAATTTACATCGATGTTTTTCTCTCTTTAAGTGGGTATAAAGAACTCATGTACATTTTTTAATTTAGTGTGTAGTATTTATTACATGAAGAACAATTTCTTAACTAATCACAACTCATTAAATTCACAAATTATCCCAAATAGCCCATGGTAAAAGACCTCTTGTGTTGGGAACAGGAAAGCAATCCAAAATTTTTTTGTGAACAAGCATAACTAATTTTCTGGTTCTTTTCATGGATGAAATTAAGTATTTCAAAACGCAAAATCTCCACAGGAAGTAAGAAGAGGGGAGACACCGAGGGAAAAGAAGCTGTGGGCAGGATGGAGGATAGATGTGAATGGAACAACTTTGAGCAGAGGAGGAAAATGGAGGCTGATGCAGTGTGCAGGGGAGGAATCTCCCTCCCTCTCCCCTTGGATCAGTCCTGCTCCTCCCTCACTGCTGACTGAGCAAAAGGTGTGCTGGGGGCTTCGTGGCCACCCTTCCACAGCCCCATGCCCCGTTGCCTAATGACTATCACTTAATTGTTGTGTTTCCTGAAGCAGGCAGCCCCTAACGTGATATATGAACTGCACAAGAGCCTCCTTCGAACACAGAGCCATTTAAACCTTAGTTATTAACTACTCCAGTCACCCTGCCAGTCACTTGCCTTTTTTTTTTACTTTACATGTGTGGTGTTTTCCACATGTTTAGCACTGAAGAACACATTTCTTTGGACTATACACCTCTGTGTACTTTTTTAATGTAATAAAATTGACAGATGACTTCTTTTTGCAACAGGTTTGGTAGAAGAAAATGTTTGGTTTTTTTTCCTTGATGGCTGTTTAGACAGCAGTCTTAAAAAATGACTAGTCACTAAAATTCCTCATGCTCATTTCATATTGTGTTGATTCATATTAAATTCATGACAACAAAAAAGCAACTTGAGGCACTTTTGGAAATGACCACTCTTTAGTGCTTCTCTCCTCCAGGCTCGATAGGCCCAGAGTCCATAAAGCTGCCTGCTGTCTTGTGTCATGAAAAGAAACAGCTTTGCCTGGGAATGCCATTACTGTGTAATGAGGCATGCAGCAAAATATACCTTCAGCAGCCACTTGATGAAGGCTTGCTGACACACCAGACCAGACAGAAATGTTTTTTTGTGTGTTCTTCCTTATTTTGTCCATCAATCACATCATTAGTCAAAGCAGACAGCTCTGTCAGCTGGGCACAGATGCAGACTGGCAGGCGATCAGTGGACAGGTGTTAGAGCTCTCCCAAAACAAGATCTCGAAATGAGAAAAGGAGTGAAGACCTTGTTCCAAGGGCTGGAATGTCAATATATTAAAGAAGGGGGGAAAAAAAAGGAGAAAAAAAAAAAAAAGCCAACCGAAAACCAACATATAAAAAACCCCAGTACCCAGGAGGGGAAAAGTTCAGAGGGGATGCTCAGAGCCACTACAGAGAGACTTGGAGAAAAGTTAAAAGGAGCTGCCACTTCGCATTACATTTTCATTTCTGCCTCTATTAGCTGGTGTCGGTGGATAACGGCGACGTCCAGCATTTGCTGTTTTGAATAGAGTCTAAAGGACATTATGTAAACAGTATTGTACTTCAGTTTCATTAGGAAAATCCTCCATGGCACACGGATTTATTTGTCCAAGGCTTCTGTCATTAAGCTGAGACACTAATACCCACAACGAGCATATATACTTTCAGTTTGACGTGCAAAATGGCAGAGGGCTACACGAGGGATCTCATTTTCATTATAAGAACCAAAAACATAAACAGAGTGAGATACATCCGAGGTGCCCCTGGTCACAGGGAGTGCTAATGAAGCGGAGGCAAAGGCGGCAGCTCCCGAGCCCTTACTGAGGGATAAGCCGCAGAGCTTCCCGCAGGCTGTCCTGTGCCAGCTCCGCCACTGACCGGCGGTCACTGCATTTGGCCACGCGCGTGGCTGCCGCCACAGAGGGGACCCCGGTGCTGCTGGGGGGCTCGTGCCTCTCTCTGGGGATGGCCGGGAGGTGAACCCGCTCCTCGGACCCAGACGTACTTTGCTCAGCAATTTGAACGGCATCGTCTTCCTGAGATCTCAGCCGTTGGTTTTATTCCTGTGAACTGGAGCGAGTTCTCCTTCACAACATTTTCGTATGAGTCCTTTAAAGCACAGGGTGTTTCATTTCCTTCCCGTCCCCCCAAGCTAAGTTTTTGTCTACAGTCACACTTTGAATTCTAGGTTTTTAATAATGAGTCTAGCTAATATTGTTTCTGAACAGCTTTGCATGCATTGTGCTCTCTTTTTGAGTAATATTAGATAATTTTCCAGCTCCTTGTTACCAGGCACGTGATAAATCTCCAGCAGAATCTCATTGTTCTGAGTCCCAAACCTGGGCAAAAGGGTGCTCTTGTGAGGTCCAAAACAAAATAATTTTATCTATGATGTGCTTCTCTCAATCATCCTACACTGGAGTTGGCCAAACCGAATTAAAAGACCTTTTTATTAATCCCAGATGAACCCAGCTCCATAGAAAAGCAAGCGGCAAACCCCCAGCTGAGTGGGAGAGAGCAACCCTTTGGGAGAAAAACTCTCAAGCAAAGAATGCCATCAGGACCGTACTAAAAGGGCAAAGATGTTCATGATAAAAGTCTAAGAAATGAACAGCCCAGGCAGGGATACCACCTCCAGCTGCAGTTGGTTTTGGTCTTATTTTAGTAAGAAAGACAAGCCCCTGGAGTGCAGTGATTCGAACAAAAAAAAAATCAATTAGTGATAATTCCCAGGGAAGTGGAACCAACCAAAGAGCCAACTAGCTTCTTGCTGACAGAAAACAAGTTTGCCAAAACCATGTCACTTTTCAATTAAAAAAATACAACTGTTAAACTAGAAAACTTCCCCTTTAGAAACAGAAGTATAGTGGTTTGGGGAAAGGGACAGCAAGTCAATTGAACAGGAGACGTGTACAACCCACAGCTGGAAAGCTGCAGTGATAATTAAGGTGTCTAGGTGGGATAACAGGTTTTGCTTCAACTTTTGCCTCCTGCCCATTGCAGCTGTCTTTAAAATCCTGCAATTACTCAAGGCTTTCCTATTTCCCCCAGGTCTTCACTGTCCCCTTTCTCACTTTGCCCCTTTGCTCATATTTACACTCTGCGTCCTCTGCTTTATTTCAACCCTCACTAACGCTTTATCTTCTCTTGCATCTTCCTCTGGGCTTTATTCCTTCTTCTTCTTCCCATCTTTAACCAGCCCAATCAAACACCAGTTTCTTGGTATTAGTGAAAAACACATTTTATAGTGAAAACAAAAATATTTTGCATTTAAATGCACTCATCTACTAAAAATAACATAGGGTGTCCCAGTGCAAGACAGAGCACAACCATATACACAGCTCCAAATTTTGCACAATAGGATTGCCCTGAAAAGGGGAGGTTCCTGGTGAAATATCAAGGTAGCCTGGATTTTAACTTGTGTCTTCACTGGGTTTGGCCACTTATTTTAGAAAATATTTGGGAAAAAAAAAGGGGGGGAAGGCGGGAAGTCCTTTCCACTTCAGTAAATAACGGGCTGGAGGGAGGGTGGAGGGAAGAGGAAAGGGAGAGAAATTAGGATCACTGAAAGGTCAGGTGCCTTTATACAGCACAAGGGAAAAGGAGCAGGCTTTCAGATCCTTCCAAGAGCTGACCTTTCTAAAGATGTGCTCAGCATGAAGGGGGTAATACCTGGTACAGAGCCACACATCTACCTTTAAATAAGAATTAAAGCCAGATAGCTCTGGAGACACCATTAATCTAACGAGCCTTTAGAGGTCACTGTTGTGCCAGACAGGCCTGGGTGGGACACATTTATCTGGTAAAAGAAAAGAGTGGTGTAAAGGACCATTAGTCCACTAAACATCCAAGCTTTATGAATAAACTCTGCTAAATAGTGCTTTTCCTGTAGAATAGGGTGCAACAGCCATTAATAAATTAACTTTGTTACCTAGCTTTCAAGTGTGTGCATATTGACTTCAAACCTCCTGGGTGGCCCAGAAAAATCAGAGAGAGTGAAAAACGTGAACAAGGACCTTGTGCCAACCCCTGCCAACGGCCAGGACCCCTATGGAAATGATTAAACTCAAGGATCTCAGTTCTCATGAGAATGGAAGGAAGAAAAGCAACATGAACTTGACTAAACAGTGTTGACTTGGGTTTTAAAGGCTATTTCCTTTGAGATTCTGAACAAACTATTTCTTCCCCAGTTGAAAAATGGAAATAATGTGAGGCTAGTTTGTGGCGGAATTGATGTTTTAGACTATAGACGCTTCTATGTGATGGCAGCAGAGATCAGACAAGGATTTGGAGTGAATTCCTTATGTGGTGGGTGAAATTGCAGGGATGAGAAAGTGCATTGGAGTTTCCAGGTTCACACAACATAAGCTTTGAGCAAGTCCTCACTGGGTTATAGCCTGTGGTGGCTTCATCTTGTCACTTCTTTCGAAGTTCCTGATGAGCCCAGGCCCTGCTGTGAGAAGGCACCTGGCGAAGTCAATCTGCCAAAAGAACACGAGAAGAAAAGCAGGTCACCTCAAAGAGTGCATCGTTCCTGCTATATCTGTGCTCCAGTGGCAGCATGGAAAAATCATATAACATATCCCCTTGCTGGTGCAGCCTGGATCCTGTCTCTGCAGCATTGTCATCGATCTCTTTCTTCTACATTAGGCTCCTAGGCAGTCCATTGGGGCCGATTTGTCAATAATTTCAAAGGTTATTCAAACGTTCAAGCTTTATTGTGATTCTTAATGGATCATCTCCATAGAGCAATTTCGAAGTGTGGGAGAAGGAAGGTTATGCAGGAACAGAGGAGAGACAGTGCCTGGCTGGTGCCAGTGCTGCTGTAACTTTGCACCACACCACCTCACGTGGCAGGGCCACCGGGGCAGACCCACAACTATGTTAGATACATCAAAACTTTCAAGGAAGGGACCAGCAGGTATGATGATTCAGGAAGAGGAAGAACACCAATTAGTAGGAAACAACAATGCGAGCAGAAAGGCACCATCAACACCACACTGGAACTCAGCAGAATTGGATTGCCAGCAGTGTTATAAACCAAGGACAGTGCTTGTCATTCTCAAACCTGCCTGTTAAATTAAAAGCACGAGATTCAGGAAAAAAAACCCACAATTTAACATGAACTTACCCAGGCCTTTCTTGAAGCGTGAAAGAAATGTTCATAACAAATACCAAATTCCTGGCTCCAAGAGCCTCATCATTTAAAAACAATACTTAACAGGGAAATACTTAACATCGCCCTTTAACATCTTTCTCCCACCCCCTGACTAAAGATGCTACAGAAATTTGACCTGTTTATTGTGCCAACTTATGTGTTCAAAGTGAAAAATAACCCCAGTGATGCTGGTGGAATTAAGTTAACATTAAAAAAAGGTGATTTTGTCCCACTGAGAGTGGTATAAAGACAATCTACACAGAGTTGGAAGGGGAAGGAGGAAAGCTCAGGGCACAGCCCAGCAATGTTTGGGAAGCAGGAGCAAGGTAAAGTGCCAATTCCCTGTCTACCCAAGTCCCTTCAAAGTGGGAGATCTGCCATAGCTCCTGGCCACACTAAAGGCAGTGACAAAAGTCTCACTTAATTTATCTGTTCATCTAAAGTGTTAGTCTCTTTTTTTAAGGGGTCTTAAACTAGAATATTTCATGAGCTGAGAGCTGCCAGTTATAACAGTTACATTGGGAGGAACTGCAGATTTTATCTAAACCATACAATTACCTCTAGAAAATACATTTTTTAAGTCTATCTATATCTGTAGAGTACACCCAACGCACCTGTCAACCAGATATACTATATGTCAAAGTCATCTCAGAATATCAAGTACATGTCAATCAAATTAGTCTTTAAAAGTAAGAACTTCTATACTAGAACCACGGAAAAGAGCTATGTGATTACTGCATAGAAGTACACCTATTTTATTAGAGCTATCACATTGTACTAATTCCTGTGTTCACAATAAGGCTTTTATAAGTACAAATATCAGCTCTATTAGGACACGGCTAATGTTCCCTTCCCAAATAAACAAGTCTAGTAATTTTCACATTTTAGACGGTGGCATCCCACTGATCAGAAAAGTTTTAATATAAAAGCAGCAAGGCAATGTATTCAGAAGTAAACCAGCCAATGGAGCACAAATTACTGGATGTAACCCATGACCACAAATGGCTTTCCTTGGGTCAGAATTCCTCATGTGAGCAAAGGTGTCAGGAAAATAGGATGTTTTTGCAGATTATTTGCATCATAATATAAATCTGCAGTGTATTTTGCAGTGGAATACTCTTTTTTATACTTTTGTTTGCAAAGTGCTATGAAGAAAACTCCTCTCATCTGTAGAAATGTCAGGTACAAAAAATGTCTTGTCCAAAGCCATGATGAAAACCTGAACTCTCAAATGTGTTAAAGAATCCAAGTGTGAAATAAAAATAAAAATGACCTAGTACAAAACAAATAATCTATTCATTTCGAAGCACTTAATTTCTGTTTAAATTATTTTAGGTTTCTAAATAAACAATCCTTTTAACCTAAACTACAGACATACAGGTTGTCATTCAACCAAATTTCAGATTTCCTCCAATATTTCTTAGACAAATAAATTTAAATTAACTTTTATCTATAAACAGGCTAGATTTGATGAATCAGCATTTTCTGATAAGAAAACATTTCATCAGCAAACACTGAACCAGTTCTACAAATTAATTGCTACTTCACAACACGAAGAAATTTGCGATAGATCTTTCTTTTGTCATTAGAACAAATCAGTGAGATCCAGCGTGATTTGAATTGCATGCTGGAAAAGTACAAAAATAATAATAACATTTATAGGAAACTGATTTTACATCTCAAAGGATTTTTTTAAATATTACTTTTCTCCTTCCAAGCAGAAGCAGAAAGATTAAAACAATCCTAAAAAAAGCCATAAACCCCAAGTATTCTTTAATTACTTTCCTTAGCAAGAGCCACAAATCAGGGACAGCTGCCTGAATTTTCATGCCATTCCCTCTGGAAGATATAACTTCCAAAACTGATTTCCGGATTGAGTAATCAGTAATGAATATTTTTGGAAGAAAACTCTTGGATCAAAAATTTATGATGACACCAAACACTGCTAGTTCCCTATCGCAGATGCCAAAGCAAGTTCTCCATCCCATTTTGGAGAATTTGTAATTCCTGCAGTCCAGAAGTACTGAATTTTTATCAAAACAGCTCAGCACAATCCTTTTACTTACTAATGTCAATACTGCTTTTTACCTCACTTTGTTCTTCTAATTTACAGAGACAATTTAGTCAGGGTAGTTGTACTTGGACTTTTAAGGGTTTTTAAAACACTGGGACAGCAAAGTGAGATCTATTACAGTGGTGGGAAGATAGTATGAGTTACAGCACAATTACCACCATTTGGAGCAGAATTGTCATGTAGCTACGACGTAGCTTACATTAGGTAAAACAGCTCAAACACTGAATAGAACAATGTACCGCCTATAAATCTCCACACATCTTCTATTATTAGGAAAACTTCTTAAAATTCATACTTGATAAAGTAATAAACTTGCTTGATGTATAAGACCCCACGCACCAACTGCTGAAATACAATGAGGGCTGTTAAAAGGATAAACCTGTTGAATAAATCTGCTATGTAAAAATTTATCTCAATGTTATATATAATGAAACCCTTCTTAAACAAAAACCTGATAAAACAATAAACCTGTTCAAAGATTAAATTTGCTGCACTCTAGGGCTATACTTCTCTGCTGTATTTGGAGCTGCCAGACAACTTTCAACCTGTTTAATTTCAGCGGTCCTGTTTTAACACCATTTTTTCCCTATTCTGTTTCAATCACCCCTGTGCTTGTAAAGTCTGGGAAGAGTCATGCAGTTTGAGTACAATCCGCTATAACATTTCTGCCAATGAAAGTTAACAGATGAACTTTTTCATTTTTTCATGCTTTCATTTTTCTTGATACAGACACATCTCTAGGCATGAGTAACAGTTGTCCATTAGCTCGTTATAAAGGCACAGAAGAGAGTGGAGATGGAGAGAGATCTATGATGCAGAAACACTGGAGAGTGCCTAGAGCAAATGTTCATCCCACCCTGGACTGCTGAGAGAGGAAATGCACAATCTGTCCCTGTTAGTAATGATGTCCCGGAGGAATAAGACAGTGTGAAGAGGATTTTAGTATTTTTGAAGAGGCAACCACCACTCTGCAGCATTAGACAGTAAGACTGGTTCTTACTCATGAGATTCATGGTCTATTTGCTTGAACAAAAGCTCCCAGATTTTGGCCTGGACTCCAGAAAACAATATTGTAGGCAGGCTAGGAGCTCTGCTAAAAAAAATTTCAGAAGAACACCCATGACTATATCAAGCATCTGGAGTGTTCTTTAATAGTGAGTAATGATATTTCTTTTGTCAGGCAGCTGGCACCTTCTGCCTCCTGACACCCTCTAACATCACTCTTACTTTGAAGGCCTTTGTTAGCTCTCAGCACACCTCCCACCACTCTCCAACTTTCTCTACCTCTGCACTCACCTTGTGAGAAATGCAAGAGAGCCGCCACCCAGGACCTGCCATCATCCAGAAGCTGCTTTCACCTTTCAAGGGCTGGTTTTGCACTAAACAACCCCCTTTCAGCTAAGTATGGAAAGAGAGTTAGAACAGGAGTTAAATATCCATGGGTTATTTAATTCACTCCCATAGCTAACACATGAAGATCCTGAAAGCTTCCAGGCATCTCTCAAGTCTTACAGCCTTTCAAGGGCAAGCACCAAAACATTTCCTCTGGCTACTGCTGGTCCCAGAAAGGGCAGCAACCCCTTCCCTCCTCACTGCTGAGGGCAAAACATTTCCCACCTTGAGTATCAGGACAACCAAACCTCACGTGGGTCAGCAAGGTGTCTGCTCATCCTCTGCCAGGTGTGGACAGGGGTGTTATCCCACCACAAGGATAAGGCTGTTCTGGAAAATCTTGAAAAAAATCTTTTCCCTTGAAGGATGTTTTAGTGATCTCCCAGTTACAGCTGCTGTGGCTGTAGAGGAAAAAAAAGGCTTAAGTAACATTTCACCTTTGCTGTACATTCCCTAAAAGCGTATTCTCACAGGAGCCACCCTCAGTCTCAGATGCAGACTCACATCTGCCCTGGCAGTGTGGTGGGTTTCTGCTGAGCCCGATTCATGTCTCCCACGTGGGGCCTGGGGGAGCTCAGGACACTTGCACCTGTGCTTCCCATACTGATGGTCAGCTCAGGAGGAAAACACTGACAGCTGGGCGTTAAACTCACCAAACGTATGCAACGGAGGTGCAGATAGAAACGAACTGTTCAAAAATTGGCATGAAATGCTGCCAGTAATATTCAGGATTCATCATTTTATTTTGGCAGGGATTTGTTTCACTGTAGGAAAGTACTTCCAGAGTCATCTTCCACTGAAAAATGTGAGATACTTCCAGAAACTGCAGTGAGCAAACCAATTAATCCTCTCTCAACTCCTTACAAGGGACTGTAACGAAAGGCCTAATTCCTAGAGACAAGGTCACTCCCCAGGAGCAGTTGGGCTGGCAGAAAACTCTGAAGTGTAGGGGAGGCATGTTCGATGCTGTCTTTACTCAAACTCTGAGCCAGCAGAGCTCCTTACAAGAACTGATCAAAAATTGCATGTTAGAGGAGCTACAGGGACTGCTCTCCCTGACTGCAGGAGCCAGACTCCTGTACCTGAGCTGAGTCAAAGTCCCAGATCTGCCCTTCCATCCTTTCACAGGAAAGTTCAGACTTCAGCTAAGGAGTTCTGGACTTTTATTTTAAAAATTCCCCTTCAGTGAGACAGAGGACTTCTGTCACGAGCAACACAGGGACACCCAGCTCCTACTGGTGAGGTTTGGTCACCCGTAGGGATCCAGAAAGGAGGGTGCTTGGGAGGTCTGTCCAAGGCAAAACATGACAGTCTGGGACCAGCTCTGCAGGTCAGCCACAATCAGCTCTCTACTACACTAAATGAGGAGCCTTTTAACTGCCTCTTCTTGTTATTAATGCACTGCCCTCTTCCTTTCCAAAAATACAAAAATGTGTACCCGAATAACCAGTCATGAGGTCACTGTGGGCACGACCAAGCCTAAAAACTTCAGTCTTGTGAACATTGGGAGCATGAGGACAAATCCAGTGTGTCTGTGGTAGGAAACAACAGAGGTAAAGCTGTCAGATACTAACAATCACAGCTTAAAAGATGCAGGAACTACGTTGTGCTCATTGACACTTGACTAAAAAGACAACACTGGTGATGCTATAAGGGTAAATAAAAGGCTGCAGGATGATGCTACCAGTGATGTGATACATTACACATTCTGATCTCTAACAACCCTGCTGGTACTAATGAAAAATAGATGTTAAAACATAACATTAAAATTATCAAGAGCAATTAGCAAAAATCATATCTGTGGGTCTCCATAGCAATTAGGAAATGAATTGGATTGCTGCACCATTGTGCAGGACTCTCCTACCTCTCCTTCCTTGTGGTCCCCTCGCATCCCAAAACACAGGCAGGGACACGCACCCCTGTGCACACACACACACACACACACACACATGCACTCGGGCTCTGCCCGTTTGTCGCTCACCTAATGCTTGTTTGTTTTTTTCTCCCCCTTTCCAAACAGTCGCTGGACTCAGCTCAGGCACAGTGATCTGTAATCTCGCAGCCATTTTTCTGAACATAAGCAGCTTGCATTTAAAACTCTCCTGCTCATCTGTCTTCATTTGAAGACTGGGTTAAAAAATAAAATTAATGATTGCTATCAGAGAGAAGATGAGCAGCATCACCAGTGAAAAGTAGCACTGCCACATTTTACCAAGGCTAACATTTTTCACTGGCTGGAAATGGCTGGATATACTTGTAAACATTATTAAAAATAATAACTTAATGTTTCCTTCCTGTGACTAGCTAGCATTAGCAAGGTATTTTCAATTAGCATTTCCTCCAAGCAATGTAGGTCTTTTACTTCATTTTATTTAAAAAGGGATTTGTTTTCTAATTTTTTTACTTCTGCTGTTGTCAATAATAGAATTCAGTGGAATGGCTGCAGGTTTTTCCTCCCATCACTTACAGTTTGTAAACCACTGAGAGGGAATGTACGTGTTTGATTTTATTTGCTTTAGCATAGCTGTCCAATGAAAGAAACAGACATAAGTATGCATTTCAATCTGCTGTATAATCTTATGCGAGGCTTTAAAATACAAGTAAATAGCATCGCGCACTTAAATCAAGTCATTTTATTTTTAGGGAAAATAAACAAATAATAAAGTGATAAAATAAAATAGATGCCTTTGCATTTCTTTTTGTAAGAAAACATGCAATATGAGTAAAACCACTCTAATACACTTCATCCAACATTTAACATACCTAGGTAGGGAAGACTGTTGCATTTCCAGTTCTAACAAGCCTCTCCTTGATGGTCTAATCTTAATTAATTACAAAACCACTATATGTATATATGGTTTTTAAGGATAAATAGGCAAATACCATTGCAAATGCAAAGTTGTTTCATGGGTTTGGCAGCCTCAAGGTGATAATTTCCTTCAAGTTCAACACAAAGTTTTTGAATATTTCAATTGATTGCATTGGGCAATTCTCCATTCATTTAATCAGATTAACATGTAACTTGCATATTCAACATCAATTTCCCATGCACTAATCCTATAATGCATAAAAAGCTGCATTGCCATACAACGAGCTCTATAAAGTACTGTGTCAGTTGGTAAACTTTTAAGTAGCACATACATACACACACAGAGATTTGACTAGGGTAACCAATTATCTGCTTGTATTTATAGACAACAGCTTTTGAATATGAAAATGCATCACTTCCTTTTCTGAAAGTAAAGGTCCATGCTCTACGTATAACATATTTATCAATTTCAAGAGAAAAAAAATTCTCTTCTGTTCATGCATCTGCCAACTAAAAAATTTAGTTTTTAAGTACAGTGTGAAACCTTCAATGTCCTCTAATAGTTCATATACCTCTGACAGTAAAACTCAGTGACCCATTCAGTAGTTTGCAACTGCTTTTGAGATAGAGCCTGATTCAGAAAGCCCCGAAATGCTGACATTTCATTGACTAGTCACAATTTCTATGTTCTGGTACCAAAACAATCCTGGAATACAAGAATCATAAACTCTATGTACCAATCCATCATTCAGAATTGCTTTCGTAAAAGAAACATTAATGTTTCAGTCACCTACATGTGAAGGTAACATCACCCAGCCTTTCTACAGCTGGAACCAGCTATATAAGAAGTCAAAGGGTGTTTAAGCATGCTTAAACATATTTCACACAATAGCAATCCCTTCCTAGGAAACAAAAGCTTGATATGCCACCACAATTATCAAATGTCAGTCAAAAAATGAATGTCTAAACACAAGCTAAAATGGACTCAGTGCAACATCCTAGATCCATAGTTATTCCGTGGACATGGAATTATTGGCATATTAAAGTTTCAGATTTACTGCACACAACAAAGATCAGCCTTCCCCTTGCAATCCCAGAAGGAAAATCTATTGCAGTAATGTTGAGAGCCATTTAAAGAACATTTGTATGTAAAGGATTGGGCCCTAAATCTGGATAGACATTTACTTTTATATGCAAATAATGTGTTATATGGAGCCAGTACAATAAAGTCTTAGAGTGAGACAAAGCATAATAAAGATGGTACAGTAAGAAGATGAGTATATCTGCGTATGAAGCATTCAGGTTACAAATGGACTCTTTAGGTGTTGCATCAAAATTTAACAAAATTTGGGGTTAAAATTACAGTTGTCGAGCTGCTGACCAGCAAGGGCATTCCTGAGCTTTGCAATGAATGTGTCACATTGTCCACAGTGAGCTGGACTCAGTCAGGAGTCAGTCATGCTCTGGATCCTGCCAGCTCTGAGTTCCTACCTCTTTTGGAGTTAGTCCTGCTTGGAGATACATTTCTGTAGTTGTAACAGCAAACAAACATTTTTTTTGTTTGGAAATATGTTTAAAATATATATGTGCGTATGTACTGTGCATGCACACATTTGTTTCCACACTTGCCATAGAGAGGAAACCATTTTATGGCAAGTATCCAACCCTTCACATTATTTCTCTGGCAAACGCTAAAATGTCTGTCAACATCGTGTAAACAGGCTGGCAGGGAATTTTGAAGAAAGAAAATGAAAGCTGCCATTTATTCTGTGCATGACACCATTTAAACATTTTTCAAAACATTAAATGTTGAATTGCCATTTAAAATTTTGAATCATTCATCAACATGACATAAGGTGGCATGCATGTCCTTATAAATTCAAACAGATCAATCCCAGAATGACCTACTAAAAAGCAATCAAGAACCTCAAAGCATGTGAAGGTGCTATAAACCATGGCAGATAGCACAGGGATAAGATGATGCTGAGCAGCACATCTGGTCGTGGTCTCTACACAAAGCGCGGTTTAATTTTGCAGAATTTAAGGGTGTACGATCGCAGGTTGTCAGTATTTGCTCACACTGGCTCTGGGGTTTAACGAAGAAACCTTTTCACCCTGCAGACCCTTTTGCAGCCTCATGTGGCTTTGCAGGTCTGCTGCTTGGGAATGGCCCCATCCAAGAAGGGGTGTCAGAAATGCTGTGCTGCCTCTGGTGGAATCTCAGCAGATGCTGGGGAGGCATTTCCCCACTGCAGTGTGCCCACCCCGCACTCTGAGTCCTGGGCTCATCCCACCCCGACACACACAGTCTCTGAAGTTTTGGTAAGAACTTCAGCAAGGAATAACATCATTTAAACATTCCTTTGAATACATCCTGCTGATCCCAGTGATTTGTTGGGCACCTCACTGTTTGTTGTGTGACAAGTTGGACTTTGGACAAGGTCAGCTCTTGAATCTTGATTATGTTTTTTTCCCCTTGAGCCAGAAGACATTGATTTGTACATCTAGTTTACCTTGTTTTCTTAGCCATTTGTGACACAGTACAACAGTTCCCATCGAAAAAAGTGTCATGTAAATAAATTACAACTTAGGACGTATACATTAAATAATTTTATAAATGAACTTTAAAAATGAAGGAATAAAAAATGCCAGTCCCAACTTCTATGGCTGCAGTGATTATTCTGATCATGTTGTCATGTGTAATGAAGCACAGTCCCATCATTAATCAAAAGAACCAATCAGATAACTAATTTAGGCAATATTCTTTACCACAGGACATGTCGGTCAGTAAAAATGCATTAAAATAGCAAAAGATCAATAGTAGACACTAGGGACTGTGTTTACAAACCGGTCTTAAACTTTAGGGTATTATATTCTCAGTCATACTCGGCATCCGATTTTTTTAAAGATAAAATAACGTATAAGATAAATGCTGAGATTTTATTTTCAGTTAATAATGTGCATTAGAAGCTGTCTGCTGCAAATGTATGAATTGCTGTGTTATTTAATGATTTCCACAAAAGTGTGTTTAGCTACTTTCTAAATACACTCTAACTAGACTGGAGTGACACTGCACAGGAAAGAGCTGGCAGGTTCAGGATTTACCGACGTGTGCCTTCAATACCTTATGTGGAAGCCCACATCAAACACTATGCCTGGCAAACACTATTTATGTTCTGCCTTGGGCAGCCTTGTGTTTTACATAGTCAATACCTTTATTTAAATGCAGATTGAAGGGACTTTGTTGCAAGCAGAGGCATACTTATACTTTTTCTAACTTGGATCCTTTTATTCCTTAGGAATGAAACTTTTTTTTTTTCCCCCAAATTGTCCTGATAATGAGAAAGTGCATCTCAGGTGTGAAATATTTAATCCTTTCAGGATGGTAAAGGGAAGAGCAGAACAGAGCCTTAGAATGACTGTGGCAGGGGTAAGGTGTGCTGCCCAGCTGCACGCGCAGCATCCCCCTGCTGAAGCCTGTCTGGAGAGCCATTCCCCGTGCCTGCACAGCTGTTCCCAGCTCCAGCGCCAGCCCAGGGAGCCACTCACTTGTTAACAGTAGGGTAAAACCACAAAGGAGTTCTAAGTGGGCTCAGGGCTTAACCAAAACCATGGTGAGCTGCATCATCCACCTTTCACACCCAGGGCTCACGAACAGAGAGTGCTCAAACACTGACAGACACCTTCAGGGACAGGAGCAGTATGTCAGGCAGATGCAACACTTACAGGATCTCTGTCTGGGAAAACACACCTCCTTTTCAAAAATACTCAAGAGCTTCCCATCCTGCAGTAAACAGAGCAAGCTGTGAGCAGCAGTGCAATGGGGAGTGACAATTGGCACCTTCATCAAATGCGCTGCAGTTTGGCCCGCACAGTAACAGCTCAGCTGAAGGGTTAAAAGTTGTTTCCACCAGCCCCGTCCTGTAACAGCCTCTCCAACACTGTCCTGTGACCACGTGGGAAAGGAGGAATGGATGACTGAGTCATAGTTTGCTATTTTCCCGGAAAAAAAAAAAAAATCCTACCATTTGGAAGAATAAACATCAAATCACAGAACCATAGAATGGTCTTGAAGATCATCTAGGTCTTGAAAGGAAAAAGGAAAAACCCAACAAACCCCCCCCCCCCCCCAAACCCAAACAAACAAGAAAACCCACTAAAACCCGAAATAACCCACAACAAACTACACTGCAGTTACTCCAAAAGGGCAGCAGGGCATGGCTGCAGGATACACCCCACGTGAGCAGTACCTGCAGACCAGCCAGGTCCTCCTGCTGCCACAGGTTGTGATTTCTGGCAGTCATACCTGCAGCTGCATATCTGGCTGCACTCAGTGGACTATATGCACTTCACATGATTGAATTCCTGGTCAAATTACTCATACTTCTGGCCTCCACAATGTTCTGTGTGCTGAGATTCTGTGGTGATGGGTAGAAAAAAACCCAAGGACTTTTTCCTCTACAAGGAAGTTGAATAATAAACCTGCTGCCTGCTTCACACAACACCTACTAGCTCTTGAACAATCCTTCCCACCACTCCATTTTGCACATCTCTGTCTCATCTTCTCATGGCCATCTCTTTTCTGAGCCAGAAAGTGCTGATCTATTTAATCTTTCTTCACCCAGGAAGCTATTTGGTGTCTTGTGGAATTCCTCAGCACCTTCTCCACTTCAGCGATAGAGCTGGTTCCTCCAAGGTGGCCTATAAACATGGGAATACTGAGGATGTCGCCAAAAAAACCCCAAAATCACAATTTACTCCTGTGCTTCTGGCATGGGGACCAGGCACCAGCCAGAACCATCCCACAGAACACTTTAGGCAGTTGGTTGGGATGAGTTTTAATGCTCAAGTGCTTAACAGTAAGCATATGCTTAAACATTTTAACACCTGACAGCTTTGATAAATGAGCTGATAGGAGGCTACTACTGTAGTCAAAAATACACCTAGTAGTACTATCAGAGAAGCATAAAAACATCTGAGATATATGAACTGCTGAAGACCCTTGCATTCTCTTCTTTCAAGAGATTTTTATGAGATAGTATGATAGTACTTGCTGATGTTTTTCTTAAAAACATGGAACTTTATTTTATTTTACATAATTCAATTACTTCTTTCTATCCAATAAAATAAGCTCATTCAAATAAAATCAGAATTACTTCCCTCTTTTGGCTAGGGTACAGCATCTTTTGTACCCAGCTAAGCAATCTTCACAGTGCTTGGCAATAATCCTGCTTAGAAGGGCAGGATTTAGAACAGATGCAGACTTCTCCATGTTGGGGTGCTACCAAGTTCTCTGTTGATTAGTAGGGTGCATAATTGGGTATGACAGAATATAGATTTCTGGCAGAAAATAATTTCTAATGGGAGAAGCCACTTGCTGAGGACACCCACTTCAATTAAAGGTAGACCAAGGCTCTAAGTTAGGATGTTAACCCTATGACTTCTCCCAGACTCTCTATTTCTGCTTTTAGAAGCTGGGATTCATTCTCTGGTTGTGTCATTAACACAAAAATGACCACAAAAATAATGTACAAACTTAGAAGTAGAAACAATGGTTCACCTGAAAGTAGTTTGCTGAATTTGTCTTGCGTGCAGCAATAACATTTGATCATAGAATACTATATAAATGTTATGCAAACACTATATTCTGATATACACTAACTTCCAGTTAAGCAAAAAATCTCAAAAACATTTCATTTTTAAACGAATCATTGATGGGGAGGGGGGAAGTTACACTCTGTGTGTGCACAGTGTCAGCCCTCTTTGCATATTGTCCTTGTGAGTGCCTCCCAAACTGAAATGAAAGGAGTGAAAAAACAAATTCTCACTTACCACAGAAGTTCTGAGGAGATAAGGGTTTGTTTAGATACCATGATACAATGCCTATTACAAAACTCACCTAGTCACACAGAGCCTTTCTATTGGCTTAAATTTTACCTGTGTTTTAATTAAAACTGATCTCAAAGCAACAAGTCTTTTGTTTTAATGCCATCGTCAGACAGCATGTTCACCTCACTCTAAAGTGAAAACAAAAGGGTGAAGCAGCCCGTGTTACAGGCAGACATGGGGATAAGAGGTGGCCATGAACCAGATCCGAGTCCCTGCTTTAGCATGTGTTTATCTCCTTGAAATCAGCAATAATCCTGATGTGCTTAAGGTAAGGCATGTGCTCAAGTGCTTCATTTGATTAAAGCCTGACTGATTGGGTAAAGGCTTTTGATCTTGGCCTCTTCTTTGGAAAGAAAAAGAAAGCAAGCAGAGATCAGTCCCAGACAATCATATTTACAGCACCGTGTGTGCCACCGCAGCTGCCCCAGGGCAGCGATGAGCTCACCTGCCGGGGAGGAGCCCACCTGGCCCTGCAGCACTGGGCAGCGGGGGTCTCACAGCGTGGCACAGCCCCCCAGCCGGGCCCTGGTGCTTGCGTTTGGTGGCACACACCTGGCAGCCAGGCCATGGGCCTTGGTGCTCGCGTTTGGTGGCACACACCTGGCAGCCAGGCCATGGGCCTTGGTGCTTGCGTTTGGTGGCACACACCTGGCAGCCAGGCCATGGGCCTTGGTGCTCGCGTTTGGTGGCACACACCTGGCAGCCAGGCCATGGGCCTTGGTGCTTGCGTTTGGTGGCACACACCTGGCAGCCAGGCCATGGGCCTTGGTGCTCGCGTTTGGTGGCACACACCTGGCAGCCAGGCCATGGGCCTTGGTGCTTGCGTTTGGTGGCACACACCTGGCAGCCAGGCCATGGGCCTTGGTGCTCGCGTTTGGTGGCACACACCTGGCAGCCATGCCATGGGCAGGGGCTATCAGTGGTTTCCTGCAGCTGATGGAAGGAAGGGGCACAGGCTGGCACCAGCACTGTGGCGTAGAGCTTTTTCTGCACCAGGGTCGCTCCTGAGCACTCCACAGCCAGCTGGGGCTGGGGCTTGCACTGCCTGGCTCCTGGCAAGGCGTGCAGGATCCATGTGCAGGATCCATGTGCAGGATCCATGTGCAGGATCCATGCACAGGATCCATGTGCAGGATCCATGTGCAGGATCCATGTGCAGGCATGGCCAGGGGAATTGGCCAAGCATGATGATGAGAGACCTCAGCAGTGCTTGGCACCGCCAGCTTACTCCTGGGCTACTGCCCTTTCCCAAAGGAGTCTCTTAAAAGCTGCCACCAAAATTCCCATCGCTCAAGCTTTGCTCTCTGCCACACCCATGTCTCCTGGGTGGCTTGGAATGCCCCATAACTGTTACAGATCCCAAGGGGACAGCAGGCAGGAGTGCAAGGACAAACAGTTATACAACTTACGCATTGCACACTTACACAAAGCTTCTGGAGTTTTTCCACAATATCTATATCAACTTCTTCTTGCACAAAAGGTTTCACTCCGAGTCTTTTGAAAAGTGCTGGCCTATGATCACAGGCAAGACTCGCATGGAGAATGCAGCAATTCATAGAGTTAAAAATGTCAGCTGCTTAACACTACACAGCAACAGTACAAACCAAGATGGGAAACATATCGAGCTGGAACTACAGGGGAATTTCAGGCATAAAATGTAATTGCTGCAACTGGAGTTTAGCCAGCACACCAGGATTCACACCCCTGTCCTGCAAAAATAATGCAATGAGGTGTGTGAACTGCAAATAATCATGACCTCGAATTTATGACTTACAGACATCTTAGCACTGTTTTTCCAGCAATACTGTCCTCTCCCAGCACCATACTGGGACATTTGGTCTGTGTTGACTCAAAGAGGAAAACCTTGCCCACTGATTTACCAGCACCACTACACAAAGTGCAGTGAGTCTCTTTGGAGGTCCCTTGCTCAAATAATGATGCCTTGCAACTTGTGAGATTTAACAACATCACAGCATTAATTGGCATAATTGCAACTGCAGCACAAAGATGCTGTACTTCCCAAAATACTTTTTTAAGATGTTAACTTAAGCTTTTCATCAACAATACCATATATATTTTTGTTGTACTTTTGAACATTAAAGCAATAAACACAGATAATAATTTGTAGAGAGAATATGAAGAGAGATACAGCAAACTATTAAATTCCTTATTACATCCACATTGAAATTTATGCCCCAGAAAAAAAAAAAAATTCAATCTTAACTTACTGCCATGATTCCCTTCATATTAAAAAAGATTTTATGGTACCACAGGTCTAATGTTAGCCGTCAAAGTGTTTTCAGAAAAATTCATATTTGTTCTGTGGAAAATATTTCAAGAAGATATTTCCTCACTTTAAGGAACAAAGTAATAATAATATTTTTTTTAAAAAAGTTGAGAAATTCAAGAATCAAAATATACCATGACAGAAAAAAATACTTCTCTCAGAAAACCTTTAGGAAATTTATATTAGAGGGTATGTGTTGGTCCTCTCAAGAGAAGACAGAGGTTCTTGTTCCTCCCCCACTACATCCTAGAGTGACTTTGTCCCATGAGAAAACAACAAGGCAGCAAGAGGATACACCCAGGGTAGAAGACACTGGCCCAAACCCTTGGGCTGCTCTGGCTCTGGGCCTGGCACAGCTCACCCAACACAAAGAGCCCCTGCAGTAACACAGACTGGCATTCCACTCCTATTTTGATATACTTTGGGGATCTAAATAAACCAAACAAGGCTTTTATGGCTAAAGACATTTTTCAATTGCATTCTTTGGACAAATCTTGATATCTAGCCAATACCTTAAGATATGTATTTTTAAACACAACACTAATGTTGCAGCTCACTGACCTGTAAAACAGTGAGAACACAAAGAACAATGAAGATTAGACCACTTTAAATCCCTCCAGCCCTCACTAATACACCGTACTGGGAGAAAATACAGGCGGATACATCCGCACCAAGTTCTGTCCTCATTTTTAAATGATTCCATAACATGTACAGACTCCAGCACATTGGTTAGTTATTTTCGATCTGTGCTGCATTTTAAACACAACAGTTTTTAAAGGAATCTGATTAACTCAGTGTTACAACTGACAGAAAAGTGACAAGGTCCAGCAGAAACAGATGTTCCCTGCAACTTGCTTCTTCCATCCCACGTGTCTCTTAAGCAACATTCAGATTCCGTTTGGCACTTCTCCCAATATTTTTTCCCCATCTTTAATGCAATTGTAGGAAAATTTGACGCTTATCTCACTGCTATAAATTTAATAGCAATATTAAAGAACATCACTCACATTAAATCTAAGAAAGTGAGACCATGATAATGTACATAGTTTTATGCTAATCCCTTACCACTACTCTTGTGTGCTCTCTTTTGCTTGCATTAGTACTCTGCTCAAAGTAGATTAGTCTGTGCAAACCTAGCATGCCTACTGCACTCTGCCCGAGGTCTCAGCCCTGGCTGTGGACCAGCACAGCCACACCGAGCTGCCGCGGGCAGCTTGCAGTCCTAGAGCCCGGAGTACTCCTGAGGCAGCTGGAATCTGGGCCCGTGGTTCATACCTGCACACCTTAGCGTGTTAACTCTGTCCTGGTTTCAGCTGCCGAAGAGTTCACTCCCTTCCCAGCAGCTGTTACGGTGCTGCGTTTTGGGTTTGGGATGAGAACGATGACGGGAACGCGCTGACGTTTCAGCTGTGCTGAGCAGCGAGGTGGGGGCACGCGAAGCTGGGAGGGGATGCAGCCAGGACAGCAGAGCCCAGCTGGCCAGAAGGATATCCCATACCACATGGCATCATGCTCACCAGAAAACTGGGGGGAAAGCTGACCAAGGTCCACTGCTTAGGAACGGGCTGGGAATCCCTTGGTGCGTGGTGAGCAGGTGCTTTTTAACTGCATCACTTGTTTTTCTTGGGTTTTATTTCTCTCTCTCTATGTATTTTCCTTTTCATTATAATTTTTTATTATTGTCATCATCATCATCATCATCATTATTATTTTATTTCAGTTATTAAACTGTTCTCAGCACACAAGTTTTCTCTGATTCTCTTATGCCTCCCATCAAGTGGGCAGTGAGCAAGCACCTGTGTGGGGCTCAGATGCTGTCTGGGGTTAAATCATGACAAACTGGAAACACGAGTCACTGCAAACCAGTTATAAGAGTATTAGCACAAAGAAGTATCAGTGTATTGTAGAAGAACCCTAGATAAATGTCTGTTAGTAGTACAGTATGGAAAAGCCAAAGAGTTTAGATAGGAAGTTCCCAACCCCATCATCATCTCTGCTCAATGTGAAAAGCTTTAAAAACAAAAGAAGGGAATGTATGTGTGTGTATATCATACAGTTTAATAACTCTGCTGTAACTACAAATTAATTCAAATCTTGTACTTGCATTAAAAATGAACTCTATCTATTTTATGTTGATCATTAACTAAGAATATTTCACACTAGAGATTTGTCATATTAAGGAGAATTGAAACCACTTATATCAATTAATTGTATTATACATAATCTTTACATAGATTATCAAAAATAATTTAGATTCTATATTAAGGAAATATTAAATATGAATTCTGCAAGGAGTCATGACCCAAAGTCCTGCCTAAATAATATTTTGGGATAGGGAAAGAAATGACCAAAAAAAAAAAGCGTAAATCAAAAGCTGATTGTGAGAACGCTTCAGTGAAACTTCTCCATTGAAAAATGCAGTATAATACAACAGAAATGTTTCATGCACACATGTCAGTGTCCTTAGGGACAGTGGCTCAGAGATGAGACGGAGAAGGAGGGGTTACAGCCTGGTGGTAGCAACAAGTGCAAGAAATAGGAGGCCCTAAATCCATCAGGATGAGAACCTGAAGCTCGTTCTCCTCCTTGCCAGACAGTCTTGTTTTGGACTTTCCTCACTCCATTCCTCCTTTTAAAGATACTGCTGCTGCTACTACTACTACTACTACTACCACGAACACACCACCATAACAATATCAGGTTTTAATTTTTAATATTAAAAAAAAAAACTTTCAAGACCTTGAAGCCTTAGTATTTTTCACTTGTTCTCATTTTTCATGGATAAATTCATCCTACTAACCTATAAAAACAGTCCAAAGAAACACAGAGTGAAAGAAAGCTGGATTTTGCCAGAGAATATTAGGCAAAGCAGTCCAGGAGCATAAGTTTATACAATTAAGAAACTTTTGAGTACCACCAGTACAAAAGCCTACAATACAATCAAATGTCCAAAGCTTTGTGAGTACTGCCCCAATTTTCACCTCTGTACAGTACCTGGCAAACACTTCAAAGCAGCAGGGAGAATTTCTGCAATGGGAGGGGATCACAGGGGCTGGAGCACTCCAAGACAAGAGGAAGTGGGTTAGAGACCACCAGGAGTCCAGAAAAAAACATAATGATCCAGAATGAGCTGTACCATTCCCACTGGTTCTGCATCAGGGCACGCTTCTTAACATGGGAAAGGGAAATAAATACTTGTTTAATAATTGCTTATCTCATCAATAAAATGAGCTTTGAACACAATTAACAAAAAAGAGTCTAAGTCAACTGTGTATTATTTATTTAGAGGCTGTACCAGCCCAGATGAGCTGAAGCAGTCACACAAGGCAACACCAACAATATCACTTAGAGGATGCCTATTTTTCTCAACCCAGAGAAGGCAATAACCTACTCAACACAAGACAGCCCTGATGCACAACCTCAGCGTTCCCATGTCTGCCTTTACAGACCAGTAGCATTTCGTATATTACTGTCATGATGCTTCCACAAAAACACATATCTCCTGCGTGTCAAAACAGAGGGCCTTAAGATTGCTTATCTTCCCTCAGAGGAAGAAATAGTATGCCTCTGCCACAGCAGCCTCCATGGGAGCGTGTCCATTATCATGTTTTGGCACAGTGCAGTGCCTGGCATTCTTCACACAACCTGCAGATAGCCCAGATACTTCTTGGAAAGAGATTTCAGTACAAACCTCCCCAGAATGTTATTGGAGCCCCACTCAGTTCTGGCTATAACCTTGAAATAACCGATAAAAGGGTTTTTGACATGCTAACTACCAGATTTACAAGCAGTAAGTGTACATGCTATAGATCAAATTTCAATAATGCTAAAACCTTCTTCCAGAAGGAAATATAAACTTAGCCGAATATTTCTGATTTTGTAAGAGTTCTACAGTCATCAAGCAGTCCACAAAGAGAATTCCTAAAGACAAAATAAATTACTACCTTTACCTCTGAATAATTCTGTGCATCAGTGCCATATCATCCTCACATCTGTCATTACCCTGTGCCTTTTCCACGCAGGACAAATTAAAGATAGGGGAAGCTTCAGAAGTCCCAAAACGCCCTGGATGTCAGGACCCCATGTGCTGCCAGAGAGATGTCTCAGCATGTTGCAAATGCAATTTGAGAATTCTGGATTTGGAAACGGGCTGTTTAGCTCTTGGATGATGCAGAGAATCCATTAATTAACAAGTGACAGGAGACATACCCATCTCTTCACTTCACCATCCCACCGGGAAGCGAGAGGAGCGCTGAGCATCCCCCAGAGCACAGAGGCAGCCTGTGGGGCTGGGGAATGGGACTGCAGCTCCATTCACTGCTGTGCAACTCCCACCTTTCTGAGTGGAGACTTCAGAGTGAGACTTCATCAGCTTCTGCTTCTGCCAGGCAGCTGAGACTTTTCTCACCATCTGAAGTGCAGAAAAGAAAGGGAAAGCAGCAATGCCATGCCAAGGGAAAGGCTGCTTGTCACACTGCCATAAACAAAGGCATCAGAGACAGACCATATTAAAACAGGAATATTTCTTCATTGAGGAAAGTTGCACGTAATCCATTCGGATACAATTTTTAATGCAGGTGGTATTTTACCTTATGATTAAACCTAAAAACAATCAGCAGAACACAAATGAGAGTATTTGCAAAACCTGGAACAAAGATCAGCCTCAAAACTTCAAACATTCTGGAAAAAGACCTTTTCAAACTCTTCTATCTAGTAAGCACCCCTAGTACTGCCTGTGCAAGAGCAGGCAGTGTGACCAGCGTGTCACAGAGCCAGGGAGCCCAAACCTGAGCAGTGTTTAACACCAGCTCTCTCGCCCACGTTCCCTCCAGCCACACTTCGGGAGGGCACAGTGACAAATACGGTGGAAGTGGCCATGTCTCACCAATAGGAAATGCATCACCTTATCTCTAGATAAAGCAGCTTTAACAAAAGGCTTCCACCAGTTACACCGTGAAAACTTTGCTTCAGAAAAATTAGAGGAATTAAAAATTCCCGGCACACAGCTGAGCACTGCTGAGCAGTCCAACCCAGCCCGGGCTCCAGTCTTCGATCGTCTCCCTTCCCTTCCATTTCTTTGCTTGAGGCACATGGATAAAATTAGAAACATGCACATAATAGTGATCTTCATTCAAACAGTTCCTTGTTTACCCTCTGCCACCTACTTTGTCTACAGCTTTCTTTCAAGTAAATCATACAATTACTCTTTCCCACCCACTCTACATTTTAAGTGACATTTGATTAACAAATAAACTAACCCTTAATAAGAAAACTATTGTCTAAATAAGCACTAATACTTTAAATTAAGTACTTTAAATACACCTAATTATGTATTTAATCAGGATTAACAGGACATGCATAGTATGCTAACTAAACACAAAAATTAGATTACTTAAAAGGTATTTATTAGGTTCCAGAATTATATAGAAAAGAAGAATTTTTTACAAGCTGGCATATATGATAATTTTAATTTACTTTAATAACATTAATGAAATAAATGCTTAGGTCCAGTGATAGAACTTATACCAGCTTTCTGGATAAATATACATATGTCACAAAAATAAGATTGCTTCCATATGATATGCATAAACATACTTAACCTGGAAGCATCCAGCTGGCTTCCTGTACTGCACATCTCTACCTCGGATCCTCACTGGCTTATTTCTACTGGAATCTGGGAATTTGTGGTCTGCAGAAAACGTGAGCATTTTGAAATAATTTTCCATTCAAATTCAGATCAATATTTTATTTAATCCCCTCTCCCCCCTTTTTTTTTTTTTTTTTCTCTCTTGCCTGAACTTTTTACAGAATGGAAATCCATCAGAGCCGCCCAGGGCTATGCCTGCTGGAAGCCTGAGGGTCTGTCTGGGAATTCTCCTTGTGTTCAGGGCTGGGATCTTGCAGTGCAGATGTAAATCCAGAGAGCCGAGGCCTGGGATGTGGGGCAGGCTTTCTGCTGTGGCTACCTTCTAGCCGCGAGTGCTGGCAGGCAGCCACGGAGCCACGCAGGTGACCTGGCAGGGAACCAGACAGATTTACAATGAAAATCTGCTTAGCAGGCTAGGTTCTCTGGGAAGATTCATTGAAAGCCAGATGTTTTTGTGAAATGTTTTGCTTTTGACGAATCGGCATTTTCTGATGGAAAAAAAAAAAAACTTTCTCTCCAAAAACTTCCTCTGAGCTCTGCCGGCAGCTGCTGCTGGCAGAAGGAGCCAACAGCCACACGGCAAGGTTGGGGACAGTGTCCCAGAGCCTCCCAGTTCCTGATCCCCTCCCTCTCACCAGAGCTGCCCATCACAGCTGAGGTTCCAGGACAAGTCCTGCTGTTCTCCTCCATCCACCGCAGCAGTGGGAACTGGCCACAGACAGCCATTCCCAGCACGCTCCTAGCCCAGCACTGGTGTTCAGGCCCAGACCAAGCGGAGCAGCAGCAAACACGACACTACCTTCAGGTCTCTCAGAAGCCTTCTCTCCTTAAACCAGCCCCAGGCGGGCGCTCAGCAGGCTGGCAGGCCCCTGGAGATGGGTGCTCCTGGTATCAGCATCACACCTGCCTTCCTCCCCACGCCCCAGGGCTGCGGTTGGGGGTGGCACAAGGAGCCACCAGGGAGCTGCTGGTGGGGTGCCCCTGCCTCGGGCTGTGCCGTGCCCCCACAAACCCAGCACAGCCTCGGTGACAGCACACCAGGAACCTGACGAGCTTTAACTTCCAGCCCTTCCTGCCACCTTCTGCTGTCTGCTGACACGAGCAGCAAAAGGCAGCCGGCGCTTGACAGCTGAACACAGCTCAAACGCATAACGGCTTGTGTCTAACAAAGCCATTCCTAATAAAAGAAATAGGCATAAAAGCGGAGAAAAGGACTGTGCTGCACGCAGGGCTTGGGGAGTGACTGAACGGTGGTGCTTCTTTCATACCATGAGTTATCTGGAAGTGGCACTGAAGGCAAGCACATGAAAAGTGCTGATGAAAACTCTGCTTTAAAGACTTCTTTTTCTGAGGCAAGAAATGCTGTATGTCTTTCTCTCAGCAGCAAGCCAGACCTACTACTTTATTTCTGGTGCTAAGTAAATGGTATACATTAAATAGTCACTAGGTCTTTGGAAACTTCACCTCCAGTGTTATTTTAAAGGAGTTTCAGCTGCAAAAAACAATGTCGTTTGATTTTCTAGACTTAGCTATCTTTCAAATTAAAGGTTTTATATTTTGATACACAAAGCTTAAAAAAATCTCTTGAATCCGTCACATTCAGAACATCTGTCTGTCCCAAAGTCTCAAAACATTAACACATACTTTGACTGTAAATATGTTAGAATATCCAAATAACTGTGTGTCAAATATGACACTTTCTTGTGCTAGTGAAACCCAGATGAAATTCATCAACTTCAGTAGATTGCAGATTTAGAGTTCTGTAAATAAGGGAAAAAATTGGCCCTGCACTTTAATTAACATTTTAAATCAAATCTGCATTTGAAAATGTGCCAAAATTGGAAGAGATCATAAATAACCTTGGTCTGCAATATTATACTAGAACATACTTGTGCCTTCTCTGCTTTAAAAAAAAATGTGTTTTTTATCAAATGATAATTATGGTTGTGCTTGAAATGATCCCCCTTAAATTCTTCAGGAAGGTTAAACGACTGAAATGGCTGAATATTAATATTTTCCCTTTAGTCAGGGATTCAAAACAATTCCCAACAAAACATGAGGGCCGGCAGATTTGGAGGGCTGTGTCATTAACAGCCGCTGTCATTATTCTGCTTACATGCTTGTTCTGCAGAGACCGTATTTTCAGTAATAAATAATGTTTTGAAACAAACAGGTGATTTCTGTAAGAAGAATCGACAGTATTTTTTGAAGGCAGTGGTTTCTGTAGAAACCTTTCCTCTCTTTGTCCTCTCCTATCTGCAGGGTATTGACAGCTCTGACAAGACTTTGATTATCTAGTCAGCAGGAGCCTGAGACTTGTCACTTGTCAGGTGTGAGCCGGCAGTCACGCCGCTGATGAAACAATTGAAAGGAGATAGGCTGAGCATGAGGAGGATCAGGGTCATCAAGCCCAAAATGTACGCCTGTCTAGTAAGGGGATGGCTTACACCCTCATTAATGACTCCAATAAAGCAGGAGAGGGAGGCGGGGAGGAGCTGGAGCAGGGAAATAAGAAACGCAAAGGTTGGGGATGGTGGAGAAACTCCACTTGTCAACATCTGTTTCTTGCCCAGGGCTCTGCAGTGACCAGAGCCCGGCAGCCCCAGGAGAAGCTGCAGAGCCACCAGCACACTGCAGCTCTGCTCCCATCCCCTCCCTGCTCTGGGTAAGGTAAAGGTGGCAATCTGCCTCTCCTGCCATACCAGGATTGCAGCTCTGCTCCCATCCCCTCCCTGCTCTGGGTAAGGTAAAGGTGGCAATCTGCTTCTCCTGCCATACCAAGCTTACAAACGATACTGCCCAGCGGTGAGGGTGAAAGGAAGGGTGGGTCTCCTGGACCTCTCCCAGGCTGGTACCCTGCGGATTCATCCCCACTGGAAAATGAACAGCAACCCCACCCCTTCTGAGTGACTGTGTTTCAGCTGCCTCCGGCATTAGATAGAAATCCCAGCTGTGACCAACGCCAGGGGTCCGTGACCGAGAGGTCTGAGTGCACACAGGTGACGTCTGCTGCCCTTGGTGAGAGCTGCTGTCCCACCTCTGCTGAGGACACCTGTGCAGTCATCTGCACTTCTGCACTGCGCAAGTGACACTCCGAGAGGGGCACAGACTAATCCAGAGACAGGCTTAGCCAGAGAGGCCAATATAGAACAATAGCCGTTGTCTGGCAATTGGCAGGACTTAGCAAAATGCTTTGTACAAAGACGTCTGTAATCCATAACTAATATCCTGTCTGTGTATATCATACACAAACGGTGGGTCAGTTGATAGAAGCTTATCCTAAGAACATTTCACACAAAACTGGATTAGTACAATATGCTTTGCACTGGAAAATCATTCACAAACTTCAGCCCATGTAAAACCCAGGACTTTTTTTGGTTGGTTCTTCACACATCAGACATTGCTTGTTTTACTGTGATCTGCATTACTTACCTATTCATATTAAAATGCTGTTCGAGGTGTGCTTCACAAGAATTAGCAGGCAAAATACTGCTGCCCAGAAAGTCTTTCTTTTAAATTTAAATGACAGCATAAATTATTATGCACATTTAGTTAAAGCCACAGGAAAAATCATGAGTATCAAGGACACAATCTGTCAGTTAAATGCATAAAAACCTGCAACCATTTCATTGATTTCAGGACTGCCTCTTCAAGTCTATGCAGATACAAGACCACTGGCATCATAGTTTGGGGTCCCATCAGAAAAATAAATTGTGAGCTGCATTTAGTAGTTTATCTGAGCCCCCAACCTTTGCAAAAAGTTTGGGAGTTGTCTGCTGTCCCTTATAAAACTGATTACTGGTGTTCCTTAAATCTCTGGGATATTTAGATGAATGGATAAGATAAGCATGGATTAGCTATGTCTGACTATGCATATCAATTGAGGAGAAAATTCTGCTCTGAGATAAGGCAGCAGTGAAACCCACAAGGCAGGACAGGCAGAATCACAGAGGAGAGGAGGCTGAAAGTTTCTGACACTGGTACATGATGGGACACACCATGGCAGGGAGAAGGTGGCTGGCTAACTGAGGAGGGGCAAGAAAAGACATGGCTGTGATAGTCAGTGTGAAATGGCAGAAGTAGACATACCATTCTCAACTTTTAATTTTATTTTTTTAATTAACTCTGCACAGCAACTTTCTTTATTGACATAAGTGGGGAGCCAGGTCCCTGTAGCCCCGTGCAGCAGAGGGTGGTGCACAGCACCATCCCTGTGGGTGAGTGATGGGTAAAGCCTTTCCCGCACAGCTGGGCACTTGGCCGATCCAACAGTGAGACATTTTTCACTGAGGAATTTCAAAGCACTTTGTAGGAGTTTGGTGCAAGTATCCCAACCACAATTGCCTATGCCTGAAGGACGGGGCATTAATGAACCTGCTGCACCGAGGGCTGCACACTCACTGTGATTTCCTGTGTCTAAACACAGAAGTTTGTGGAGTTTCCAGGATTGCTCAAAACTGGAACACACCTTAGAAAATACCATGTACAGAGTTATTTATGCCGTAGTTTTTAGAGGTACCTATCATTGTGAAATGATACTCGAATTTCTTCATAGGAGAACTAGTTCTGGCCTGCTAACCACGAATCCAGAATGGAATGGATCCTTGATAGGAGAGTGACAGCGTGATAAATAAAGTGCTCACTGAGAATACCAGGGAGCAATGAATGACAGGTACTGATCAATGGACTATCAAGCATGTTTTCAGCCATAAGTTTATTGTTATTAATACTTTAACTTAATCTCCAGCTTTAAAATAAATGATCATGCATTCACTGCTGTCTTTCAGATTTTATTTCTCGTCTCTAAAACATTGAATCAGAAATATAACATGAGAATGACAAATTTGCACCAATGTCATAAACCCTTTGAAATGAATTACTTATGCCACTCTTGGGAAGGGACTGGGCTTGGCTGAACACAGGGGAAGGTCTTGCCTCACCTGCCCACCCTGAGGCCCCACACTCTCCCACTGTCACCTGAAAAAGTAAATAGTGGCCTCTTGAGACTAAACCTTACCATGCAGCTCATGAGCATTCAGTTAAAAACAATACCAAGGAGCAGGCCCAAAACTGGCTGATGCTGAGGCATTTCCATACTGGTTTGTAACTCGTTGACCTCCCAGTGCAAAGCCAGACCCTGTGCTTGCTCACACTTCAAAATTATCTGAAGCAAGTGACATTAAGATTTTGGCTGCATTTGGCAGATCGCTAGGTTGCACCAGCACAGTGATTCAGTGAAGTGCAGAGGTTACCTAATTATTCTGATATTGCCAATAATTTCCCAAGCAATATGCCAAGGGCTCTATAACACTAATAAGAATTCAGCTTCTTCATCACTCAGGAAGAACTCATATCATAATGTCTGGCTTTGATTTCATGTTATGATTTTTTACATTTATCAGACTTTTGCGCTGTTGGGTTTCTTTTGGTTTTATTTTTGTTTAAATGGGAACACTGCTTTACTGCATTCAAACCTGAAAAACTGTATTAACTCCAAGTAAAGCAAAGCTTCCTTCAGCTCCAGCCAAAATACTGAAACATCTCATCCGTGGAAGAGAGTCCTATCCTCATCTACTGCCAATCATAATAATTCATAAGGAGTGCCACAGAGATTTGAATGTACCATTTGATCACTTTTTCGGCTCTTGCCGGTGTGTTAGAAGAGCAGAGTTTGCAAGAAGATCAAACCAGAAAGCTATCAATGCTCAGGTATCAATAGACATATTTTCTAGAATACAAAATCCTCCAGTTAATATAAAATAATTGTGAAAATTGTTGGCAAATTAAAGATGGTTGTTATAGATTCCAAAAATATTTTTGCTTTCAGCAAAATACATTTTTAATTACTTTCCTACTAGCTGTCATTTTTCATAAACCAGTCTAGACAACTCGTGCCAAATCATGCAAAAACTGATCTCAATGAAATTATTTCCTTTAGCACCAAAGACCAGAAAATGTTCTCATTCTTTTTATTTATTTTTTTTTAACACATGTGGAGTTTAATAAAACACTTCTAGATAAACTTTCCTGTTTGTGGAGTGTTAAAAAAAAGTCAAACTTCCCTTTAAAAATGGGGTCCATTTAAATATCAAATAATACCAAATAATTATTATTCCAGTTTAGAAAGAAATTTGAAAATATAAATATACACATCCATGTCACATTTTTATTCTCCCTTGAATTCAAACCTTTTTCCAAAACATATTAATATAAAGTTCATCCTAGCAAAATCTGCACCAACATTTATAAGATGTTCATATATGTTTCCACCATCCCTTTTATCTTATTTATGTTGAGCATACTGGAATGGATGGAAAAATAGTGAAAAATAATCTGAATTTCTATTTCCTTTCCACTTTTAACTGGAATTATTAAGCTGAGCTATAGCAATCAGAAGTAAGGAATTATGTATAGTAAAGAAAGTAGATTTTGCTTTTAGCGTCATAATCAATGTCCAAATCTAAAATTGATATAATTGACTATTAATTAATTCCCTTGATATTTTCATTAGCACATCCAAGCAACAAGTCTTCTGTTTGGCACTTGTGAATTATTCAGGAAGTACTCAGATTGCTATAATGAAGGCGTTACTGCCTGATACTATGCTGGCTAATACAGTTAAATTCCAGGCATGCTTTTATTTTTCTATTCTGATTGGACAACCAAAGATTTCCCTTAAGATATGTGAAATGAAATCTCAGAGAAGCACAAAAAAAAAAGAAGTCAAGAAAAATGTCCAAAAATATTTTTTGTGAAAAAAATCCAGCTCTATAGTTTCAATAATTGTGGCTTTCTCTTAAGTCCTGTAACACTGCAATGAGGCGGGCTGATGTGGGTGCCACCTAAATCTGTTTTGAAGGTTCCTTGGGTCTCAGGAACTGCCCATCGGTCCTCCAGAGCCCAAAATGTTTGCAGCAGCCTAACTGCCTGAGTGACAAGCAGAGATTTACCAGTGCCCTTGCCCTCTCTGTCTGTCCCTCCATTAGCAATGTGACCAAATACTCCAAAATACTCCTCAAAATCCCTGAGGAAACATTGGGGGCCTCACCCAGGTAAACCCTGTCTGATGTCAAATGCTGGTTTTTTGCCAGAGGAAAGACTCCAGGACTGGCCTAACCAGGACAAAGTTAGGAGTGCTCGTTCTGGATGCTTTGGTTTGTGGCCATGTCAAAAGCCAAAAAAGCTGGCAGGGCATGTGCCAAACTTGGCAATTGTGTGTCTTTTTTTAACACTAGGGGTTTTTTTTCTTGCAAGGTACTAAGTGGCAGAAATCCCATAAATCTTGCCATTCCAAAAAGAAAAAGCTTGAGGGGACTGGGTGGTACATTTGATGGATGCACTGTCCTTAATGCACTAGCCTTTTCCCTAAGGGATTATGGTTTTGAATTTAGTGCAGAGAATGAACTGTTCCTCAACTGATGGCAGTAAAAGTTTATCAGCAAAGGATAGTTTTACCATTCAGATCATCACTGTGTTCTCTGACATGATCTTACTCTGTACAGATCCTTCAGTGCTACTCACAAAACCAATAAACAGCCACTCCAGAGGCAACTCAGGTTGTTTTTCCTTTTTTTTTTTTTTATAACAGACTGCTACTAGTCCTAATTAATTTAATATTTGTCACTTGGGCACTATCTCCCATATGACAATCTCCAAAGACCTTACAAAGATTAATGACACCCCATTATATCAATGAAGCAGAAAGAATAAGAATGAGTCTCCCCCTCACTGAAATGCACTCTCATCCGGGGGGGAACACAACATCCTCTTAAAAGTGTTATAACATGGAGGAACTGGGCCTTGGGGAATGAAGAACCCCCCAGTTACTGCGAGTGAAATGCTAGTCCTGCAGCAATGAGGTTGATGCCATCAGGAGCTGGTCCCCGAGTGGGTCTGCTCTTCCCAAGCCCCCTGTGGAACCCTGTGGCTGCAGGAAGACGTGGCCCAGCTGAAGTGTAGGAGAGTGGAGGAAGTTTTGCTGATACTCCTTAAGAAGGAGACTTTAGTACCACAAATTAACATTGACAGGGACACGGGCGCAGACACTTCCCTGAAAAGTGGAACTAAAATCCGGATTTTGAAACATAATGTGAAAAAGCATGGCACCTTCAAACACTGAATTCACCTTGTCCCTGTGCAGAGGGCTGAATCACAATCCACGTGATTACCAACCCTGACCAAAAATCTCAAGGAAGCAGTTGGGGACATTCCATGTCACCATTCCTGTCCAGCCCTTCAGGGAAAAGAGCTCTTCACCACGGGGAGTTGCCCTGGGCTAACCTAGAGGGCTTGTGCAGGTTGAAGGAGAGGAGGGGCCCTGCAGCCATCACTGCCAGCCTGGCCCTGGGGTCAGCCATCACTGCCAGCCTGGCTCTGGGGTCAGCCACCACTGCCAGCCTGGCCCTGGGGTCAGCCATCACTGCCAGCCTGGCTCTGGGGTCAGCCACCACTGCCAGCCTGGCCCTGGGGTCAGCCATCACTGCCAGCCTGGCTGTGGGGTCAGCCATCACTGCCAGCCTGGCTCTGGGGTCAGCCATCACTGCCAGCCTGGCTCTGGGGTCAGCCATCACTGCCAGCCTGGC